>AJWJ01000281.1:0-29911 GCA_000277445.1 Polysphondylium violaceum
TTTTTTTTTTTTTTTTTTTTGTTTAATGAATTGTTGTTGGTTTTATTTTATATTTATATACAATAATGTTGTTTGGTGGATGATGACATGACATGTCATAGGGTTAATATCGATTTGTTTTTTGTTGTTGTTGTTGTTGTTGTTGTTGATTATTCAACATTTCTCTTTCTATTGAGTAATTTATATAATCTGAACTTTCAGCAGCAACATATTCATTGACTAAATCTTGTAATTGTTGTCTAGCATCATCAAACTCGTTTAAGATATCTGGTGATTCTTTGGTATAGTTTGAAATAAAGGCTCCTCTCTTTTTCATTTTATCATATTGTTCTAATACATTTGAAAATAACTAATAGTAGAGTAGACAGAAACAATATTGTTAATATAAATGTATAAAGATTATAATCATAATAAATAGTAATATAATAATAATAATAATTACATGATGAACACTTGTGTGATTGGCCAACATGAGACCAGAGACTTTATGATTTGTTTGAACATAGGGTGATTTTTTAGTCAAAGCCACTTGGATAGAGGCAGGTCCCCAATCGATAAATGTAGCGGCTCTCTTTTCTCTTATTCTTTGAAGACTGTTGTGGATTTGAGTGGGATCTACATCACCTTGGATAATGTTGAATATGGATATGTATTTGCCCTTTTTGGTGGGTGCCGACACCATGATGTTTTGGGTCTGCAAGAGACGTCTCATGACGTCGAGCACTGATGTCTTTCTCACAGACTCTGTCGTACGATCGATGGTGAGTGGGGTGTAGCCTGTGATGAGGAAGTGGCATTTGGGAGTGGGAATGAGTGATGAGAGCATGCCTACGAGATCGTTGTTCATGTAGCCGGGGTATCTGAGTGTGGTGGTCGAGGCCGACATGACGGTGGACACAAGGGCGTTGGTTTGGTTGATGGTTGGTTGGTCGAGATGGAGATGCTCGACGGCAATACGATGCAAGGCATTGTTGTCGAGCACGACGGTCGAGTCGACGTTGGATATGAGTCTTTTGAGCGTCAACAACGAGTTGTATTGCTGAATGACAACGCTGGCGTCGTCTGGAAACACAGAATAGGTCTGAATGATCTTTTTGGGATATCTGTCGTTCAATCGCTCGAGCAAACAACTGCCCATGCCACTGCCCGTGCCACCAGAGATCGAGTGGGTCATGAGGAACCCTTCCAGACTCTCGCTTCCGTCCGCCTCTCTGTCAATCATATCGAAAATAGCCTCAGACACATTCTCGGCCTGATTGTATCCGTTGGCCCAATTGTTACCAGCACCGGTGCCTTCAGGAGATATGAATATGTTTTCTGTGTTGTATATCTTTGAATAATCAGATGTCTTTATATTATCGATTACTCTCGGCTCCAAATCCAACAGCAACGCTCGAGGCACATAGTGATCATCGTCAGATTGGTAAAAAAAGACATCCTTTCTGTCTATGCCTGGTATCGCGTATTCCTCCAAATAGCCCTTTGCATTAATACCATGTTCCAAACATAATTGTTTCCAAAACTCTGACCCAACTATGATAGTTATTAATATTAGTATTAGTAAGTTTATTTTATGTTTCTTCATAACTAAGATGAATATAATAGAATTACTTACTTTGATTACCGCATTGGCCAACCTGGAGAGTAATAATTTCTCTTGGCATTTTATAGATCTATATGTGTGCAATAAAATAAATGCTCATCAAAAATCCTTTGTAGAAAAAAAAAAAAAAATAAAAATAAAAATTGGCGCCAACACTGATGTAAAATTTTACACTTCTCGACATTTCAAGAATTGTGTTTCAATTGCTCAACGTTGGTTTTTTATAAACTATATAGCTATGGATGGTGAAAGTGATATTTTTGATTTATTACAATCTAGTGTTTCTTTGAATCCAGATGAAATAGAGGTTTTAGTACTATACTTTTTTAAAAATCGATCTGAAATTCCAGAATACTTATCACATAAAAACTCTAAAATTTTTTTAACACTGCTCAAAGATAAAGGTAGTATTCATACAATAAAGAAGTAGAGTAGGACTAATATGCTTATTCAATATATATAGCCAAAAATGAAATATCATTGAAAGAATTGCTCAACGGTTCTCTTTCTGCAAATGATAAAATGACCTTGATAGATATTGCAAACAAATTTTTTAGGACAAATATGGGTGAGGTCCTTAATCAACTTAAATTATTAACCAATGAAGAAGTCAAATCATTTATCCAAAGATATTTGCCCAAAAATGAATTAAGTAATTGTTTTTCTTTATAACATATATGATTGAATACAGTTTAACATATTAAATATATCTCAGTGATAGTGAAAAATACCAATTTTAGCACGAATGGCAACATTGGTATAGATGAAAGAAATAAAAAATATTATTGGGTACCCAGAAAAGAAAGCAGGTTATATGATGTATGCATTCAAGGAAATTTTTGTTTGTTTTATGGTCCAAGATCATGCGGCAAAACAACAACTATTGTTGATATCTCTGATCAAATCTATAAAGAATCTGAATTCCTTCCCATCTAGTAGGTACCTTTTCAATTTATATACTTTTGTTATAAAAACTAAATTTTTATCACTCAGTATCTGCATGTGTTTGTCCATTTCATTATCCAGCCATAATGAATATTGGAGAGACATCATAAAGGCTATTTATGATTCTCAAGGCTTATCGATTCCAAATGAAGATATTTTAAATTTGGGGATTACTTTTTTTTCAAATCCAAACATTTTTCAAGGGAAAAAAATTATATTGTTTTTAGATGAATTTGACTACATTTTCAGTGGATCTAATGAAGTTATAAACTCTATCAACTCTCAATTTGGTATTTTGCAAAAAGGAAAAAATTGCATACAAGTATAATTTTTGAATTATTAGTTTTATTAGGTAGATAATTATAAAATTACTAATCATGTTTGTTTGAATCTATTAGAGTTGTGTCGCAATCGGAACATATAAGGTTAGAGATATTGTAAAAGGCTCTGGAAATTGTCCATTTGATCAGGTTCACTTGTTGCCAAATAATTTTACAAGAGAAGAAGTTTTTTCTTTATATAATGTTTTTGAAACAAAGCAAAAAGTTTTAATTGATAAGAAGGTAAAAGAAGAGATATTTGAGAAAACTGATGGGTAACTATATTTATACAAATTCCAAAGTTTTTTATTACTAAATTAGTTATGTCATCTTTCAGACATGCAGGTTTGGTTAACTATTGTGGAAGAATATTAAACGACTACAAACCATATGGTGAAACATATATCTCATATGAAAAATGGCACAAATTTTACCGTATTAAATCAGAATTGGAAATATTGAATTACCAAACAACAAAAAGGATGGTAGAATTCATTGAAGGTTGTAATGAACTTACTCAACAAACCTTAATAAAGTATGCACAAATGTTTCCCAACTCATACCATTACACAGAGAACGAAGAAATCAAAGACCTATTTGCCAATGGTCTTTTAAAAAAGGAAAAGTAGGTATAAATTCATCATTATCATTATCTAAATCTTAAGAAAAAGTATTGCTTCTAACCTTATCTATGTTTACTAAAGATTGGATAATATTTCTACTGAAATGAAAGCTAAAATCCCATCGCTTTATATATATATTTGTATATTGGTGAAGATCAATCATATAAATAGACCAAAGTATCCAAACATAGCAATTCCATTGATTTGTGGTGAATATATTCACATTCCTAAATTGTTTTACTATTTATTACCTATGTTTTGTTTTAAAAATAATATGTCTTTTAAAAACAATAGAGGTTCTGACCCAAGTAACCAACTCTACAACCAGCAAGTGCCTTCAGAAAACTTTTATCAGTTCCAATTTTTATCTCACCTTTCATCAGCTTTTCCATTTGTTCATATATCACTGAGTGTTAAAGAAGAAAACACTACAAAAAGGGTTGATTCTACGTTGAATTATAATAATAAAATGTATGTGATTGAATATGCTGCTCACATCACTGACTCTGATGTGTTTGAACACATAAAAAGAACAGCCAATTACAAAAAACAAATAGGATCAAAAGTAGCTTGGTTGATCTATTTTTCAGTTGGTGGAAAGAAACAAAAAATTCAATTCAAAAAGTATTGTTCAAAGTATAAAGATGTAGGAATTATATACATTATTCATAACATGGAATTTTCAAATTTTGATATCTCATACTACTCACCAAATGACAACTCCACCTCTATTGAATCTTTTATTTCCCTTAGCAAACCAGATCCAGATAGCTCCAATATTGAACCCAAACTCACTAAAATCCCTATGGTGTAGTCAAGATTTAAATCAATAATTAGATTAGTGAACTCATATATAATATATTTGCATAGTCAAAGTAATTTTCATTTCGCATTAACTAATTATTAGACCCACCATACTATATTTAATTCTTTTTTTTTGTTTATTTACATAATAAATTTAATGTTAACCACTAGTATTTCTAGGCAATTTTCATAAACTTGTTCTTTTTAAAGAATCTTTTTCTAATCAAGAAAGCACAGCCAGTGATCAGGCCACCAAAAACAGCATAGGATAATTTAGAATCTGTTATTGAGTCAAGAATGGGTTGGAAAGAGGATCTGGTATTGTTGGTGGTAGGCTTGACACTTTCTTCCAAATCGATAACCTTTCTAGCCAATCGTTGTTGTTGTTTTTCTTTTTGCTCTTCAATTTTTTTCATATCTGCCTCTTTTTGTTTTTGTGCAATTTCTTTTTCTATGTATTTCTCGTATTCCAATCGCTCGGCCTCTTCATCGTGGTCTTGGTCTTCATAGATATGTTGTTTGTCATTGTTGTTTAGTTTGATATCCAAATTGGTGTTGGTTTGGCCAGCATTGGCAGTGTCGGTGGGGAGAGTGGGTTGTTGGATATATGGGTAGGGCGTGTTGTAGACCTCTTTGAAGCCCGATCTGAGAAACACGAGAATGGATTGAAGGGTTCTTTCACCTCTGAATTCGTACATGTTACCCTCATAGAGGAGTTTTATAGTTGGATAGGCCTTGATCCCGAATCTGTGCAAGAGGGCGGGATCAGAGATACAATCAATTTGGCCAAAGTTCATTTGACCCTTGAGTAAGATTGAGAGCTCTTCAAATATTGGTTGAAAGGATTTGGAATGTTTGCACCATGGGGCATAGAATTTCAAAAACCATATACCACCCGCAGTCAAATATCTGTCAATGTTTGAGCTGTCCAAAGTGGTAATAGAATTCTCTGCCTGTTGCGAAGCATTGTGGGCTGTACTGATTCCAGCAAACACCGTTGTCATCAACACAAGTATACCAATAATTAAATTGATTCTTTTCATTTTATATTGCTTTTATAGTTGTAAATATATAAATATAATATGTATCTATTAATTATTTAATTAATTCAATGGACAGTGGATAGATAGATATATAGATAAATAGATAAATAAAATAGTAAAATTGAATAAGGATATTGATAATGGCTACTACTAATTGATAACTGTGTTGCTTTAATCAATTTGATTTAAAAAAATAAATTAAAAATGGAAAGTAGAGAGAGAAAGTATGTAAATTATTATTACTGTAATTTTATTTGAGCAACACACCACCCCTAAATTAACATCACTCACCACCATTTAATACATAAAACAGTTAATTATCTACCCATACTATCTATTTAGGGTGTTAAAAATGAATCAATTACCACTATTTATTTTATTTGTGATATATTTATTTATTTATCCCCACACTCTCTATCATCATATATATATTTATATCAACACCCATTCACACACTCTTGATAAAAACACGCGTACTAAATATATATACATGATATATGTAATATTACTATAACTATTCAGGGGTAAAAACAACAACATCCACTTACCCCCACTCCAAAACACCCCCTTTGATTGTTTTTGGATAAACACCCCAATTCACACAATATTGAAATTTTGTTTTTCACTCTACAAAAAGTGAAAAAAGAGTAGATCGTAGTGGTTTTTACAAAAAATTAAAAAAAGTAAATCATATGAATCCACACTAGTTCATTGTTGAGAATGGGGTGTGTGTGAATATGTAAAAAAAAAAAATAAAAATAAAAAAAATAATAATAAAATTAAGAGTAAAATATAGAAAAACACCACCTATGACTCAAATGTTTTTTCTTTGGTTGCCTAAAAATCCAATCGTTTGCTAAATTCTCTAATAATGTTGTGTTTAGGTGTAGGTTGGGTGATGTGGGGGTGCACTAAATAAGAAAAATAAAAAGAACATGCTAGTTTGTATCCTCTAAATTAACAATTATATAGGAGAGTTTATTTGTTGGCTTTTCTGTTAGCATTAGCCATTTCATCTCTCTTCTTTTTACCACTTTGGGCAGAACCGAGCTAAAGTGAAAAATATGATTAGAAATGATCTTGTGTGAGTGTGTGTAATTAGTTTTACTTACTCTCTTCTTGGCAACTTTGAAGGCACGCTTATCTAAACCAGATTTCAAAAGTTCTTGAATTCTACGTTCGTATGGGGCGTAACCGCAAACTTCACGGACGATATCACGTTGAGCAGCGACTCTCTTGGTGACGAGCTAGAAATGAGTAGAAAAGTAAGTATAGATTCGGGTAGATAATGCACAATCACATAATCAACATTATCAATCATTCTACAATCAGGATAATCGTTCAATCCATCGACAAACCAAACCATAGCCCCTCCAGGTTGGAGGATTGATTGCTAGATAATAACGATAGATTCATGATAATTGCTGTTGATGTGGCTAGTAGAGATAATAACTTACACCCTTTTTGAATGAGGAGGTGAGAGTTCTCTTGGTGACTGGATGACCGCTGTTGATACCAGTGGCGATACCAGATCTCTTGATTGGTTTAGTGGTAGTAGTAGACATGATGCTAATCGTGAGAGGAGTATAATCTAAACTGAAACAATATCAGATGTTGATTTTGAGTTTGATTGACGGTCAGAGTGGCACACAGTGAGAACGACAGATGGGATGCGAGGCACGAGAGAGACCGCTGAGGAGGGGAATCGTGAGAGCGTCAGAGAGCGCGGGGGCAGGCAAAATTTTTTTTTTTTCAAAATTCCAAATTTAATTCATTTTATTGAAAATTTGAAAAAAAAACGAAGTTGGGAGGTGTTTGTAAAAAAATTGTAAAACTTTTACATAATCACTCCATATAAAAATTTTTATGAGAGCGCCCGACTCTGCTTAAAAAAATTCAAAAATTAAAAAAAAAAAAAAAAAAAACGAACGAGAATACGAATAAAGTTTTATTGAAAAAAACGAGAGTTTATATATCTAATTAAATTATATATCTTTTTTCAATACAATTGTTTAAATCACATCCTTTTTGAAACAGAGTGTGAATATATAGAAATTGATTTTTCAGCAACTCAAACAATCACAACCTCCACCTTGTATATATAAAACCACCAACAAACAACAACAACAACAACAATACAGATACACATATAGAAATAAACAATGAGACCATTAACAGAAGAAGAAAGCAAAGTATTTTTTGAAAAATTAGTTAAATTGTATGCAGTCCTAGTTTCATATTTATATATTTTTCAACAATCAATCAACCAAAATTGATTTGTGTTTGTTTTTTGCTATCAGATAGATCACAAAACTAACATTGTAATAACAACAACATCTAGTATTGGAAAAAATGTTACTTTATTAATACAGAGAAAAGATGAACCATATTGTTTTAGAATACAAAAAAACAAAGTATATTATGTCAGTGAGGAAATTATGAAGAGATCACAAAATATTCCAAGAGATTCACTCGCTAGTTTAGGTACATGTTTTGGTAGATTTACAAAAAGTGGAAAGTTTAAATTACATATTACAGCACTCGATTATTTAGCTCAATATGCAAAATATAAAGTTTGGGTCAAACCACAATCTGAGATGTCTTGGATGTATGGCAACAATTTATTAAAAGCAGGTTTAGGTAGAATCACAGAAGACACTCCAGCCAATCAAGGTGTCGTTTTATTTACCATGACTGACATCCCCATTGGTTTTGGTGTCACTGCCAAATCAACTCATGAATGTAGAAAATTGGATCCACCCGCTTTAGTCGTTTATCATCTTTGCGATGTTGGTGAATATTTGAGAGATGAAGAAACCTTATTTTAAATAAATTATTACTATTATTATATAACTACACTCTCACTAGTCATGTGCGTATAAATCTTTGTCAAGTGTTGATCAAAAATAGAGTCAATCAATCATGTCATTTTTTAAAAAATTATTTATCTTTTATTTTTATGTGTTTATGTTTTTTTAAAAATTTATTTCTATGGTTTTCTTGGTATTATTTTATTATTTGTTGTTGTTATTATTGTTTTTTATGTGAATAGTATCACAAATTTTGTTGACCATTTATAAGATATGTGACTTAACCCACTATTATTATTGGCTGTACAATTAATTGAGGTTGTGAGAGTTGTTTTTGGCGTAATATGGTAAAATTCATATTGACCTGTGAGTTGTTATTGGCGGTGTAGTTTGATTTGATTGATTGATTGGATTAATTAATAATACAGACAAAAAATAGGATAATAAAAAAAAAAAAATAATAAAACATCACCCACACACAATGGGTGATGAGTGAGTGGTTGTTGGTGTTGTTTAGTTTAGAGATAGTCAACTTCATTTGGAATACCATTGTGTGGTCTTCTGAATAATAAAATATGTGGCTCTGGTTTATGGTTGGCATAGTGTTCCCATCCATCAGATTGTCTAATACCAAGTTTTCTGCATTCTTCTTCAGTCAAAAGTTTGCCTCTGGGAATCAATGAAGAGATTTCAGCTGGTAAAATAACATGTCTGGGTAGTGGTAAAGGGGTATTAGTATCCTACTACTCTCATTAATTAAACAAAACATTACCTGTATTCAAATTGGGAGTCATAGTATTTAAGGGAATAATGAATGGTTGCTGGCATTGTTGTTTTGTTTGTATATGTAATATACGAATAACGATGTGAAAAATAATATGAAATGAAATAAACAAAGATAAAAAAAGAAAACTATTTACAAATATGTATTATATAAAAAAAAAGTTACAATATAAAAGAAAAGGATAATGGAAAAAAAAAATGAAGTGAAAAAAATTGTCTAAAATGTTTTTTTTTATATTGATCAACGGTATTTTTTAAAAAAAGGCGCAATTTTGGAAAAAGGAGGCAAAAGGGTGAGTGAGTGAAAATTTTGTTTTTTTATTTTTTTTTATTTTGACAAAAGGGAGTGTACACATCACATAATTATGTGATGTGGTGTGTGTGTATTATATCCATATTTATAAATGAGCTTGAATCAATACACCACCATCCAAGGGAATAATAGCACCGGTTATCTATAGTAGTAGGGGGTAAAATGCAAAAATATAAAAAATAGTAAAATGAATTCACCCGGCACAAATATGGAAATAACCATGTTAGTATGTGTACAAAAATGGTGATGACAACGACAACAAATACATATACTATAATATGCTATACACATACATATTTACTTGCTCTGGAAGATAAAAATACCAACAGACCTTCCAAATCCAAATGATCGCCGAGTCTATTCAAGGCAACACTAGACACCACCTCGTCATTAAATTTCTCAAAGGTTTGTTTGGTCATTTTACTCATAAATGGACCAGCAGCAATTGCATTGACTAAAATGTAATCGGGTGCCAATCGATTAGCCAATACTCTAGTGAGTTGATGAACAGCGGCTTTGCTGGAAGAGTAGGCATAGGTTTCCAAAATGGGCACTCTGATGCCATCAATGGATCCGATATTGATCACTTGTGATGGATTGTCAACGGTTGCATTCTTTTTCAAAAGGGGTAATGCTGCCACTGTAAGATGAAAGATAGATTTTAGATTCAATGCCAATACTTTATCCCATGCCTTATCGGGATAAGTCTCCATTGGTTCACCCCAATTACATCCACTGTTGTTTACTTTTGTGTATGATATTGTTGGATTAATTTGGTATTAGTTTACTTTTATAGAAATGGGAGTAGTATTTGATGTGTGTGTGTGTGTGTTGATCTAAATAGTGTAACACCTTACTTAATACATCTAGATGATCTTCATATTTTAGTAGTTTTTCAATAACACTTTTACAATCCTCAGCCTTTGATAGATCACTTTGGAGGGCTACACATTTACCGGGACCCATAGTGTTTAATTCATTTGCCACTTGATCACATTTTTTAATATCTCTTGAGCAAATGTATACCTTTGCGCCATTCTTTACTAAACCTAAAGATATACCATACCCAATTCCACTTCCTCCTCCAGTCACGAGAATGACTCTGTCTTTAACATTAAACAGGTTTGACATTTTATATTCTATATTTTATTTCAAAATGACACACAACGACAACAATAATAGCACATGCACACAAAACAACAAATCTGAGCAATATCTTATAGATGGAATCTAATGTTTATTGGTATTTTTAATACACTTATTTCTCTAACTTTTTTAGTATAAATATTAAATTTAATTCCATGCAAATGAAAAAAAAAAAAGAAAAAAAAAAAAAAAATAAGTGTTGTATTGTTGTTCACACACACCCCACCCTACCTAACACGGAATATGATAATATATATTTCATTCTCGGATAATGTACAATAGTGTTCAGTTGAATCCAATGCAGTATAATAGTATAGGCATTAGGTAGAGACTACTAATCTATACTATACTACCTCTATCCACAACAATAATAATAATTATTTATTTATTTATTTATTTATATCTAACCAACGGCAATATTGTTCATTCCCCATTAATGATACACACTCTTCTCTTTTTTCTTCACCAACACACTCTTTACACTCCAATTGTTATTGTTTGTGGGTGATGATTATTGATGGATATTAGTAAATTACTATATATGGTAAATATCCATTTTAATGGTGTGTTGCACTGCTGACAGTGAACAACATGATAATATTAAGAAGGGGGCTAGGGTAATGCGCACCAAAGAGGTAACTAGAACTGTTTATTGTGAAAATAAAAGGAAAATAAAACAACCATGATGAAATCCCCAAAAGTAATGTGTGAGAATGATTGGGGAGGGGTGGGTGGGCGGTGTTTGTCATCTCGCTCACACACTGCACACTGCCACCGCCTTTTTAGAACATCCACAGTTTTCAAGAAAATTTGGTGTCCTTTTCTCCCTCCCCCCTTGAAATGGAATGGATGTTGGAAAATTTTCATAAAAAAAAATCAAAAATTTTTTGTTAAAAAATCTGATTTCATTTAATCAATTTTTTTTTTTTGATTGAGCAATTTTTATTATTTCATCCAGTTCTAGTGACTGAATATTAAAAATTTAATATCCTTTTATAAATATCATCATTATTGTTGGTTTTTTTTTTTCTTTTTCATTTTTTTCATTTTTTCCTCATTATTATTTTAATTTAATATATATTAAACATAAAAGAAAGAAAGAGGCAGATAGAGTTTATGATTATGTTAATAATAAAAAATAAATACATCTATCAGTATCATAACCATATCAATATCAATATCTTGTTGCGCTTGTATATATTTCGTAATAATTGAATTCAATGTACATTTAAATTAAAACCACCCCACCATATAATATAATACAAAACTGTATGTGTTTGTAGTTTTAGTTTCTAGATCTAGAAAAAGATTTATAAAAACACACCATATTAATCCTTTTTTATATTTTCAAAGTTTTTTTCAATTTACATTTTTAATTATTTTGGCATCTTTCTAAATATTATATTTTTTATACTAAAGGAAAATATATTATCATCATATCATATCATATTTATCTCTGTATTAATAGCTATAAGAATCTCTCACACAACAATCACATAATTCAATTCAACCACAATCCATCATCATATTGTTTATTTGATTTCATTTTATAGAGAATATCTCACATTATCTCTCTTTACTCCTACTACCTCCTCTTGTGGTGGAGTTGCATTTTTTCTATTTTTTAAAAATTTGATCAAAAATCAGATTTCCAAAAAATCGTACTCACACACACTCCACCGTATCTCTGATATCACCCCATTTGTTCTGTTTTTTTTATTTTATTTTTTTATTTTTATAAAAAAATTAATTTAACCAATATATATTTTCCAAATTGTTTAAAGTAATACCAATCCATCATTTAATATTATATTAAAATCAATATAATATTGATTTTTAGGCTTTTTTTTTTTTTTTTATTTTTTTCTCTCTTTCTATTTAAACTTTATTACGCCTTTTTTTAATCTATATACCAATTGTAAATTATCCAGTCTTTTTTAAAATGTACGCACATGAAAATCAAACAAATTCCACTCCAACTAGCCCCAGTGCGAGTAATAATGGAACCAATGCATCGGCAGCCACTGCCATCCATTTCCAATGTTTTATTTGTAAAAATTTTTTGACAAATCCCAAAACATTGAGATGTAATCATAGTTTTTGTTCAGATTGTTTGGAATTGAGTTTATCCAGATCATCCAAACAATATCATTGTAGAGTTTGTGGTGACAAAACAAATTATAATGAAGCCCTATTGAATGACCAGTTGAATAGATTTGCCAATGAATTAAAGGTCCAAGTATTTAAAAGCTCCAGTGGTGCAGTCAATATACAGCAACAAAATGGGGGTACATCATCCGCCATCACGTCATCCAACGCTGCAGTCAATATTTTTCAACATCAAAATAATCTAGCAAATCTATCTTTATCTTCATCTTCACCATCATTCAATTCGCCTTCTCACTCCTCACCCTATCTACACAATTCCAATCAATCACTCTCACCTAGACAACACATTGCTTCACACAATAGTCATTCATCATCTGCATTGATTCCACCCTTGCCATTGAATCCACTGTCATCCTCTTCACCAAGTTTATCATCTCCATTGATTATGTCTGAAAATGGAAATGGTAGCAACGGTAATACATCCAAATACTATCATTCACATCCACATCAATCTCCATCTTTTAAATCTTCTTTTGGTGAAAATGGTAGTGGTTCATTTTCTCCAAGTCTGTTTGGAAGTAGTGGGGGATTTAGTCCTTCTAATATTCCAATCTCTACTTCAAACAGTTCATCTAGTTCATTTTTATTACAAAACAATGGAGCTTTTACTAGACCGAATTCAACATCAAATAGTCCTGTCATTATGGGCTCTGGTTCATTTTCATTTCCTCAAATTGAAAAAGATAATGGTAATTTAAATGGTGTTCATAATGGTAATGGTAATGGATTTAATGGCAACAATAGTAGTTCTTCGCTCTCAAATGTATATGGATATAACCATGTCATTGGATCCCCCTATTTATCACCATTATTATCAAATTCAACTCTAATACCATCTTTATTATCATCGCCATCATCAAATAATCAAATTGTAAATATTACTCAAAATGGCCAAAATGGTCATCACCATCACAACAACAACCACCACAATAATAATCATCAACATCAACATCATCAAGTTAATCAACATTTACATAATTTAAATAATGAAAACTTTATAAATATTTCCGAATGCCCCATTCATTGCATGGATATTCAATTCTATTGTTTTGATTGTGTACAGCCAAGTTGTAAAAAATGTATTCAAAGTGATCATAATGGTCATGTTATTAAATCCCTTGGAGAAATATTAATTGAAATGAAAGAAGACTATCAAACACAAAAAAAGATTCTCAATCAAGTTAAAAGTCAAGCCCTCATCCAAAACGATATCACCAATCAAATGGTTCCCTTTATTACCAACGATATCAAAGCTCAAAAAGCCGCTATCAAAAAGGAAATATCAGCCCTGACTCAACAAATCTTTGAAAAGATTGACAATGATTTCAATGAATATAAGAATTCAATTGAAACCAAAAAACAAAAAATCAACTCTCTTCTTGAAGAAATTGATAAATATTACTCTACCGTTGTAAATAATATACCCTCGAGTGGATCAAATAGTAATGGTAATTCACCAATTAAAAATGGGAAAGACTATAACGGCTCTTTATCATCATCATCATCATCTTGTCCACCTTCACCAAATGTTTCTTCTTCTCCAACTCTATCATCTTTAATTAAATCTACAAATAATTTAAATTTAAATGGTCAACCTCAATCGCCTCAAAAGAAACAACCTCAACCAAATAATGGCAACAATCATCATCATCACCAATCGCCTCCACAATCAAATGGAGGTAACAATAGTAATAAATTAATTATTCAACAAATCAATTCAATTATTAAAGGTAAATCATCAACCAAACAAGTAATTTCTCAATATAAAGATATATTAAAATTACCATCAAAGCCGTTACTTTGGGAAGTTAATATTAATGAAGTGGCAAGATCATTTTCCCCCATTAGTGAGGTTGAACAATCAGCCACAGAAAGCATTCCCAAAGAACTCTTACTACATGCATCTATGAAAATCGTCAAGAAATCTAATCTCTCATTCAAGAGTAAATTTCAATTCATCTATGCCATTGGCGGTCTAAGACAAACTGTTGAAAGATTCTCGATTCAACACAACAAATGGAACTTTGTTAGCAATACCGTAAACCAAAGAAACAGAATCAGTGCTGTATTTGATGGCCGATATAGTATCTATGTATTTGGCGGAGAGTCGTCCAACAATGGATTTGAAAAAACTGTTGAAAAATACAATATCCTGGAGGATCGTTGGACCATGATCAAAGAGATGCCCAAAGAGAGATCAAGATATGCCACCGTGTTCGATGGTGATCGTTATATCTATATCATTGGTGGCAAAGATCAATGCTGGTTCTCTAATCAAATGGATAGATTTGATACCTATACTCGAGAGTATGTCTCTTGTCAACAAATGAAATTGGCTCGTAGTGATTTGTCGGCTGTATATGATCCACGTGGCTATATTTGGGCCATAGGGGGTTTCAATGGCAAAGCTTTGGACGTCATAGAGCAATACGATATTGCTAATGACCAATGGATAAATTATGGAAAAATGAGACGTCAACGTGATGGCCCCGGTGCGGTTTTCGACGGAAAAAAATATATCTATATCATGGGTGGAAGTTATGGTCTCAGAAAAATCTCGAGTAATTTAGAGAGAATGAACGTTGAAACTTGGGAATGGGAAACTCTTGCTGACATGAAAAAACCAATCGACGTTAGAAATTCTGCAGTTTTTGACAAGAATAACAATCAAATCTATGTTGTTGGTGGTTATTATACTGAAGTTTTATCAGAGGTTCAATGTTATAATATTGATAAAAATGAATGGGATTTCAAAGAGTCAATGAATGAACCAAGAGAAGGTAATGCCTTAGTATATGTTGAATTGGAAATTTAAATTAATTTCCTCCTCTATATTTAAATATTTTATTGTGTGTAAAAAATATCTATAATCAATCTTTAATCCTTATTTAAATAAATTAATAGAAAACTCTAATCGTAATCATAATATAATTTATTATATAATCTATAATTAATTCTTAAGGATTTGAAATTTTAAAAGTTTTTTTTTTATTTTGGTAATAATAGTTTTTGAAAAAAAAATGGATAAAACTATTTGAATCGGATTTGTTTTTAATTTATCTCTTTTTTTTATATCTTTATCTGTAGATTTAGAATAAAAAATAAATAAAAAAGTGCTGTACTATATATATTTATAAATAATGAAAAATGATTTAATACTTTTCAAGGACGATGGCAGAGGCACCTCCACCACCATTGCAAATAGCAGCAACACCATATTTAAGGTTTCTCTTTTGTAATAAATGGGATAGAGTAGTGACAATACGAGCACCAGAAGAACCGATTGGATGACCAAGGGCAACAGCACCACCGTTAACATTGAGTTTGCTGTGTGGAATATTTAAAAGTTTACAATTGGCAAGACCGACAACGGAAAAGGCTTCATTGATTTCAAAGAGATCAATGGAACCAATGTCAACGTTGGCCATCTTGAGTGCTTTTGGAATGGCAAGAGCGGGTGAGGTTGGGAATTCGATTGGGGCTTGTTCGGCATCGGCAAAACCAATGATTTTGGCCAATGGTTTGAGACCTAACTTTTTAGCGTGGCTTTCGGACATCAAAACAAGAGATGAGGCACCATCATTCAATTTGGAGGCGTTGGCGGCAGTGACTGTGCCTGTGCCTGGGGTAAAGGCTGGCTTCAAGGTTGGGATTTTGTCAAACAAGGCTTTCTTTGGCTCTTCGTCTTCCTTGACGATGTTGACGGCACCCTTGGGGCCTGGGACAGAGACTGGGACGATTTCGTCATTAAACAAACCTTCTTTTTGGGCTTTGATGGCTCTGTTGTAAGACTCGATGGCAAAGTCATCTTGTTCCTTTCTAGTGATTTTGTATTTGTCGGCACAGTGATCACCGCAAACACCCATGGGTGAGCCATTGTAGGCATCGGCGAGACCATCTCTCACGAGACCGTCCAAAACAGTTTGATTTCCATATTTGGCACCATATCTCATTTTGTCGAGATAGAATGGAATGTTTGACATGCTTTCAAAACCACCGGCAACAACGACATTGGATTGACCCAACATGATGGATTGGGCACCCCACATGACAGCCTTCATACCCGATGAACATACTTTATTGATTGTAGTGCAAACAGTCTTTTCCTCCAAACCGGCACCAAGAGCACATTGACGTGCTGGTGCTTGGCCAAGATTGCTTGATACTACATTACCAATGATACACTCATCAACGTCAGATGCCTTGATACCTGCTTTCTTGACAGCTTCGCTGATTGTAATCGATGATAATTTAGTACCTGGAATGCTAGATAATGATCCACCCATAGCACCAATTGGTGTTCTAACAGCACTAACAATCACAACTGGATCTTTAACATGTGCAGATGAATAATATCTGACCTATAAATTTGTATTTAATGTCAGTGTCATAATTAATGAATGTATTTGCTACTCCTTCTCATCTCAACTTCTACCTACATTTGTAGTGAGTTTTGTTAATTTTGATGATAACATCTTTTATGTGAAAATATATATAAAATTAAAATGAAAGAGTGAAGATAGGAAAACAACAAAAAATGATAGAGACACAGAAATTTCGTAAATTTGATAAAAAATTTAAAAAATTTGACAAAAAAAAAAAATAAAAATTAAAAAAATAAAAATTAAAAAAAAAATCATCATCGAACAGGCGTCGTCATTTGATTCTTTAACTGGATAGAATTCTTTTCCCGATACATATTACTCATGTTTATGTGTTTGTGTTTGTATTTAATGTATTTAATATTATTAATGATTTATAATATTAATAATTGTACATACAAAACACATCCACCCCACATATATGAGCGAAAAACACCCATACCGAAAGAATAAAAAAAAATAACCGTCAGATTATTTCGTTTTTTTTTTTCTTCACAAATTTTTTTTTGAAATTTCGCACCACAGATCCCATCGAAATTCAGAATTTATCTATTTCGTGATAATGTAAATATACTTTTTTGTTTGTGTGATCAGTATTTATATCATGACAGATTGGCCTTTATTTTCTAGTGTATTGTATAACAATTAAATTTATTTGTCACTGCTACTTTATATAAAGGAAAATATTCATAAAATAAATCAAAGAATGCTTAATAGCATAATAATAATTTTATGAAAATATAAAATGTCAACAAATTATGAAATTTGAATGATAAATTGAATCTATTTCAATAAGAATAATAATAATAATAATAATAATAATAATAATAATAATAATAATAATAATAATAATAATAATAATAATAATAATAACCAACTCAAACAGTTTATACACACAGTCTACATTATGAATGAATAAGTATTTCATTGAACTTTGAAAAAAAAAAGTTTCAGATATTTTTACAAAAAAATAAAATGGGAACGTGCTGGCTTCAACAGTTTTCCAGGCTATGTGATGAACATAGTTTTTTTCCCACCCTTAAAAATCCAAAGCCAACTTTCTAACAATCCATGATGACTAGTTTCGAGTTGATTTTTTTTTTTTTGTAATTGAGAGACTATTTAAATAGTTTTTTTGTATTATTTTAAAAAGCATACACCTATACAGATAGAATGAGCGAATTATATAAAGAAACCGTTGTTATTAAAAGTGCTGGTGGTTTAACCCAAGATGGTCCAGCTCAAAAAATTGTTGCTGCTGCCACTCCATTTAAAAAGAATGATATCTCTATCTATTATCACGAACCAGTTTCACAAATTGCCGCTTGCTACCATTTATACCGTCTCCAAGGTTTAGACCTCCCAGCCGGTAAGACCGTCACAGTCTCTGCCTCTGGTGATGATGCCAAAAAAGCCGTTCAAACGATTGTCAAACTCATTGAATCTATCACTGAATAAATCAATAGTATAATACTATGAATTAGTTTTGTATTTATAAAATTTCATTATTGTTTACTTGATTACTCATTGTTTCTATACACCAATTACATATTACTTACCTTTAATAGACTTAATACAGGTGAGTCATCAGCAAATGTCCGTACTACTCTTTTTTCCCAGCCCTTGATTTTTTTTGGTTTTTTGCAAAATTCCATGAATTTTTTTTACGAGCTTGAATGATAAGAAACTAAGCTTTGATATAGAAATCGAAACTAAGGTCTCATCACAGGGAAATATGTACATTCGGATAATTTATTTATTATTTATTAAGCTATCTAGTGGACATACAATATATTTACTCAAGACAAGTGATTCTAGAGTATGTGGAATAGGCTCTATTATATTACATTGACATAGTCTTATTTCTTTAATGACTGATGGGATCAGATTTGGTGATTCTATTATGAGACTATCACCCAACCATAGTTTGGTAACTGATGTTATTGCTAGTTTACGCAATGGGAAAAGAGTTGTTGGTGGTTCTTCAAGATTACCAACAGAGAGATCAGTTACTGATGATGGTAGCCAGTTTAGTAGATTATTATGATAAAAACTACCGAAAGATAACTTGGTCAATGAGTTTGGTAACATGTCTTGGGATAACTCTTGATCAAATCCTTTTCCAAAAGCTAAAGTAGTTAATGAGTTTGGAAAAGACTTTTTATCTATTGGTTGATTAAAACTCTCTCCAAGATGTAATTCTGTCAATGAGTTTGGTAATAACATGCAGTCAATGGCTTGATTAAATGATTTATGAAAAAGAATTCTTTTCAAAGACTTGGGGAAAACCTCTTTCTTGATTGGACGATTATAAGATCCAAATTCAATTGATTCTAGTGTGTTGGGTAAACAGCCAGGTAATAAAAGTTGATCAAACACATCATCAAAACAAATAGATTTAATTATAAGGAAATCAAATAGATTTGGATGAATAAATTGATTCTCTGTGATAAAAATGTCGAGGTGAATTGATGGATTTAGTTTCTCTTGTTTTGTCTTTTTATCTTTGGTTAAACAAGGGTTCTGAATAAAAGTGATCAAATCTTTATGTTTGGTAGTTACACATTGAATAGTGTTTGAAATCCTGGTTGTGGAATGATGGTTTACAATTTTAACAAACTTGATGGATGGTGGTGTATAGATATAGTGTTGCGAATTCTTTAAATATAAATGATCAACACCATCATGCAAAAAGAAAAGGGACTTTGCTGTATTATTGGATTCTAAATTGTCAAAGCCAATGTGTTTTAAAGTATGTGGTATTCTTTTTGGTCGAATCTTTTGGTCAAAATTTTTTCCAAAGTAAAGGTATTTTAGATTATTGGGAAAATATATATAGTTTAAATCTTGATTAAAATTTTGACCAAAGTGGATCGTTGAAACAGAGTTTGGAATAGAGTCTTTTAAAATAGTTTGATTAAAAGAATTACCAAAAACAATTGTATTGACTCCACAACGTACTAGCCCAATTGGTATAGCTTGATTAATATTCCAAACTAATACTTTTGTATCAAAAGGTATTTCTGTATTTTCATTATTATCTTTTTCTTGATAAATAAATACTTTTTCTTTGAAAAGTTTTGATATTTCATATGGGATTTGACATCCTAAAGTTGATAAACATTCATTTGTTGTTGTAATTTCTTTAATTCCTTTCAAACAAATACTTCCTCCAATAATTTGTTTAATTTTTAAAAGATCATTGATAAATAAAGTATTGTTGTTTACAATAAGTGGGGTTTGAAATTTACTTGTACTGGGATTGATTAATGAGTTGATTATTTTACTCTTTAAATATTTGTTTCTCCATATATAAATGAATGGGTGATTGTCTAAATGATTGATACTACTATAATCATTTGACTCAGCATTATTTAAATTACCATTATTTAATAATAATAACTTTTGATTAATAGAGAAATTTAAGCCAATTTTTTCTATAGATTTGGGTATTTGGACAGAGAGCAAACTCGTTTCTTTTCCTACTTTAAGGTTTTTAACAGAATCTGGGATGACTATATCTTTTCCAAAGCTATTTGAAAATGTTAGATTCTTTACTCTAGGGATTATCAGTGAATTGTTAATTTCATTTTCTATAGTTAAATCTTCAAGTGATGGAAATACAGATATTAATTCTTGATTGTTGATCGTACTAATTCTTAGTTTTTTTACATTCTTCATTTCTTTACAAATTTTTGCAGACCTGGTGTATAAATCCAACTCTTTTATAGCTTCAGTATTCATTTTAATGTTATCAAGGCTATCAGTGACAATTTTTAAACTAGACAGGGTTGAAGGGAAAGATGACTTTACATTTACACTTGAGATATACCTAATATCAAATACTTCTAATGAATGAGGCAATGCATTCAAAGGTAATTCTCTTGCATGCATATCGTTTATCCTCAGTTCTAAAAGGGATGGGGGAAGTGAGTTTGGTGGAATAAAAGTTGAAAAAGTTTCTGGCAAGACTAGTTTCTTTAATTGACTTTTGAATTTTACATTATTGTGATAGTATTGGAACTGCTTAACTATTTTTATCCTTTTTACAAAATCTTCACCCTCTACAAACACTTGCTCCAAGGTTGATGGAAGATATATCGTTGCTGTACTCAAGAAATCTTTAATTGACAAACTATTGTTTTTTCTTATATTCAAATGAGTTATTGATTTCGGTATAAACCCAGCAACATTTATCCAATTATCAATATACAGTTCCAAATAATTGATGTGAGGAGGTAGAGAAAGTAGTTGGCTAAAAGAGCATTTACTGAATTTTATATATCTAATATTCTCTGGTATCCTTGGTAGAGGTGTATATATAAAATCATCATTGCTTATTTTAAAGAATGGTAAATCTATATTCCTTCAAATTGAATGTTAAAATAGGAAAATACAATTTATAGATAAACTAAAAATACCATTTTAAATCCCCATTTATCTTTGTCATATTTCTATTTACTAAAATTGTAAAAATGAAAAAAAGTCCAAAAAAAAAAAATACCCCAAAGAAAAAAGTCCTCCTAAAAAAAAAATAGAAAGTAATTAGAATCGAAATGAATATTTAATTTATTTATCTACGTAAATTACGATTTAATCTGTCTAATTCTCTATTACGTTGATTGCTGGCATCCAACATTCTTTGATCCATTCTGAGTTGTTGATCATGATAACGAGCATCTTGTTCAAGTTTATCTTGTCTATATTGATCTTCTTTTTTGTTTTGATAACGTTGAAGGGCTTTATCTGGGGTGACCAAGAATTCAAGTTTTAAGTGTAATCCAAGATTGTGTGGCTTTCTGGTTAATTGTTCAAGATTGACAGTGACTTGGATGTGTTCCTTGGCTGGTAAACCTCTCCAAGAGACTTTAGCCCAATCGACACCATATTTGTTGTCATCAAATTCACTTTCATTGATACTATCACGTCCATCAATGACAATGGTCCATTGACGAACTGGTTTCAATAATGCTTTGGCTTGATGATTTTCACGACACAATTGAACAATGGTATGGAGTTCGTGGGCAATGTCGATGATGTGTTCCAAAGGTTTTTTGAATTCAACAATTTCAAGGAAACCAGAGTGTTGAATAATAGTATCCCATTCAATGGTAACTTTGGCATCATTTTCAATGGCTTCGGTGATTCTAGAGCTTGCAGAGCTGAGTTGATCGGATTGGTTTCTTTGGATATAACCTTTGACCATCATTAAACGAAGAGCCATGACATTTTCAATCTTTCTACCATACTCTTCATAATCTGAGGCGTTAGAGCTTACGTTTTTAAGGAGGTTTTTAATACCAACGGCAATTTCAATTGATTTGGAGGATTTGTCATAAGAGATATCAACACCACGAGAGCTTGAACCAGCAACCAAATTGATCTTGGTAAGATTTTGTTGTACATAGGTTTGAACTTCTTGGTATTCACATACTCTACCAAAACCAGAGGGTTTGGGGAATTCAGCCAAAATGGTTTCAGAGAATTTATGAATGTAGGTGATGTAGTCTACAGTGTTTCTTGAGAAATCTGGATTGTTGATTAAAGATTCCCAATCAATTTGAATTTCAATTGGCTTACCAACAGTTTGAGCAATACCTTGTTTGGATCTAGAGATATCAATTCTTTTGGCGATTTCTTCACGGAGTTTGAGATCACGAAGTTTAAAGATTCTTTCTAAATCAAGTCTCCAAGATTTGGTTTCACCTTTCATGCAACTAGACAAGTTCATGTTTACTCTAAATTTGCCATTGGCCAAAGTGAAATCATAGTGTTCTTTTTGAGAGTTATTTACATTGACACCAAATTCTACGACGGTCAATTGAGATTGAATAGATTTCTTTACAGTCTCATAAGATGAGAGGTCTGAGCTTTCGCTATCTGAAATCCAACCTCTTTGAATTGCATTGCTGAAAAACATAATAACCTTGGTGTAGACATCTTCTTCGAGGGCCAAAAGGAAATTGTATTCATGAATGAATCCTTGATAGTCAACAGTGACCTTGACACCTGGTTTTCCAATCAAAGCACCAAGTTGTTGAGACACGTCGGCAAGAGCAGATTCAGCTTTTTCCATAGCCCTGGTAACTTTGAGTGGTCTGGTGGCCAAAACTAACTCTAATTGATAATCCCAACCACGGGTATGACCCATTTTGCCGTCTTTAAAGTTACAAGTAAATGTCAAAATACCTTTTTCCAATTTAGCAACAACGTCTGGATCTTGACTTCTATGTCCTTTTACAGAGTCTGTGGTGTCATAGACAATGTGGATTTGATTTACAAGACGAGTATATTCTTTAAGAACAATCTTGTCTTTACAAAGAGTTTTGATACAAGCTAAACCTGTTTCTGGAAGTTTAATAACAACGTTGTCAATGGATCTGTAAGAGGTGGCGTCATTCTTGAATCTATCAAAGTTTCTCCAGCTATCATAATGCATAATGACTGGCACATTCTTTCCAGTTGAAGATTCAAGATTAGCTGTCATTTCTTCAACGAGTGGGAAACAATCTTGGATAGCACATGGATAGGCGACCTTAAGGGTTTCTTTAAAGAGGGTGGTCAAAGATTTTTGAGTGATTTGGTATTTGGTCAAATCATGGAATGAAACAAAGAATTCCCAAGTGTTTGGAGTGGTTTGCTTGGTTGTCTCTTCTTTGTGACGCATAATGTTTCTAAGGATAAATGTGGTACATGGGAGGAAAGCATTCTTACCAACATCATATGAACAAATATCACGAATGGCTTTATTCAAAAGAGTGGCAAAAGTACTTTCGGTACGAAGGGTGGATACCAACGATTTGTAAATTCCGACTTGTGATTCCAAACTTTCTTTTTCGACAATTTGCCAATCAAACACAACGGCGCTAGAGTAGGATTTGTATTCATCAACTGGATAGTTGTCCAATGGATTTGGTTTAGTGTCTACTTTAACGGCAGTGTCAATCATGTTCTTTAAGGCTGGTACCAATACATCACGAATTTCAACCTTGTAGATACGAGATTGGAAACAATTGGTAAACTTTTCTTTAAATGATTTGAGACCATCGGTACGATCCTCAAATGTAGTGGTGATATTCAATGTACCTGGATCGGTGAGGAGAACAGTACGTTTATCAAAGATAGTTTTGCCTGGGGTGGCTTGAACAAATACAACCTTTTTAATTTCAGAGAGGATCAAGTCAATCTCTTTGGCTGGGAATGATTGGATGGCAATAAACATATCTGTGAGGATACCGTTGGTAATTACGTTAAAGTTTACTTCAAGATTGGCACCATCGTAAGCTTTGACTGATTGGTAACCCCAATCCATCTCGATTGGACATGATGGAGTGTAGGTTTGGTTGTCCTTGTTCTTTATGCTTTGATGAGATTTGAGACGAACAATAATTTCTTCTTTAGCAATAGTGGCGGCATCTGGTTTCTTGGCAGGTGGGGCAGATGGACGTGAACCAAGGGCTTGGACAACTTTGCTGTCAATGTAGAGACCACAGTTTCCATAGTCTTCAAATGTGGTTTGTAAAGTAAGATGACCATCTTCATAAACAACCTTTTTGGCAGTAGAGGAGGTACCTTGGACATTTTGAACGGTAAATGAACGAAGGTACTCTACGATATTGTCACGATTTCCGTAATCTGTGCAAGCTAATTTAATAGCGGCAATGCAATCTCTGAGAATCTTATAGAGGGCGAGATTGACATTTCTAAAGACAGTGTTTTGTTTAAGAGGACTTGGATATACCATAATGGAGGACCAATCAATGTATATTGGGGCACCAATGGGTTGATCTTTTTCATCGATAACCTCAAATGTCTTGACAAAAGTTTCAATTTCTCTAAGATAGAATTGATTTGTAGCATCCTCGAGTGGAATGTTTGGTCTTTCAGCCATTTCGGGTCTACCTTTTTCTTTGGGTGGCTCTTTGTAAACAACAGCTGGTGCTGGTGGGGCAACTGGTTGTGGTACAACAACTGGGGGTTGGTAGACAGCTGGTTGTTGATAAACTGGGACATAGGCTGGTTGTGGTGGTTGTTGTTGATAAGTTTGTGGAATAGAGTAGGCAGGATTTGGAGATACTGGTACAAATGGTTGTTGTACAACTGGTGTATAAGCTGGTGGTTGTTGTGGTTGATAGGTTTGTGGGATTGAATATTGTGGCACATTTGGTTTGGCTGGTTGAGCAACAACAGTTGGTTGAGGAGCAACTGGAGCTGAAATGACAGTTTTTGGTTGAGGAGCAGAGGCACCCACTGGTGAGAATTCACACAAACCAGTGGTGATTTTCTTCTCAAAGTAATAGGAACAATTTAAAGAATCTTCAAAGGGAACAATAAGCATTAAAGAACCTTCGGGGGTTAAAACAGCTCTCTTTAAAGTGGAGGCCTTACCTGGGATATTTTGGAAAACAATAGAGGACATGTAGTCTCTAATCATTGGTTTTCTATATTCATCAATCTTTTGAATACCTGGAATAATTTGTTTGGAAATGGCTGGAATATTGTTTTTCAAAGATTTCAATATGGAGCTTGGATCAGCACCTGATAATGCAATACTGCTCCAATCGACAGAGACAGGGAGCTCAAATGGAGCTCCTGGAAGAACTGAAGCGTCGATTTTAAGTGGTACCATGACTTTGAGTACCTCGAGTTTCAATGTCTCCCATGCACCATTTGCATAGGTTGGTACAGAGAAATCTAAACCAGCAGTAGTAGGTACAACTGGTGCAGCAACGACTGGTTCTGGTTGGGGTGGTGCAACTGGCTCAGGGACAAATGCAACAACCTTGTCTGGTACTACAGCACCTTGCATTGGACGAAATTCATTTAATGCTGTAATAATCTTCTTTTCCAAATAATATTGACAATTGAGACCATCTTCGAAAATAGTGGTGATTTCAAGAGTACCATCTGGATAAAATGTTGATTTCTTTGAAGTTGATGCTTTACCTGCTATATTTTGAAATACAATTCTAGTCATAAAAGAATTTACATTTCCTTTATTTAATGCATCCATCTAAAATATTTTATTATTATTAAAATTGAGACCAATTATCAATTATTTTGATCACTTACCTTTTCCAAAGAAGCAACAACTTGTTTAATGATATTGACTATATTTGCTTTAATATTTTTTAAAACAGTAGCTCTATCACTTGGCTTGTAGTTGATAAATGATCCAAAATCAATAAATAGTGGAACATATGATACTACACCAACAATAGATTGATCATATTTAACTTTATTTTTTTCTAAAAGATCCAAGATTTCTAAAAATTATTGTGTAAATTATTTATAAGTAATCGGGTGAGATAAATGAATTTTTTTTAGAGACTTACCATCTCTCAAAGTATTTTGAGCAACATCTTGAAAATCAGGAGTAGGTAAACCTGGGCTCATTTTTATTTATATATAAAGAGAGTGTATTATTACAACAAAAAATAATAAAAATACAAGGATACAGATAGAAAAACAATAATAATTAAATACAAGTGATCACAATAAAAAAGCCTCTAAGATTTCTGATAAGTTTGTGCACCCTACCAACTGACTAAAAAATGAAAAAAAAAATTTTTAAAAAACATTTTTAAAAAAAATCTAATCAAGTGATTGTGATGACAATCGAACAAAAAAAAACGTGAGAGGGATCTTGAAAATATCTCAAAAAGAAAAAAAATATGCACAAAAAACGGAAGGGTTGTGCTTGCTTTCAATGAAATTTTTTAATGAATTATTTAATATTTTTCAAAGGATTCACAAGTATTTGACATTGATTTTTGTGCAATCTTAAAACTTTCTAAATTTAAGGAAAAAAAAAAAAAAAAGTTTCTCCCAAAAGATGACGAAATTGTTATTATTTATATGTTTATCTTTTTACTTGAGTAGTTTGGCTTGTTGTTGCTGAGAAATGTTTATGAGATTCTTTGGAGGATAATAGATAGAAGTCTATTCATTAATGTTTTAAATTTTGATGGGTGCTTATTTTTATGGTTTGTGGATAGGCAATAATATGGAAACTGATAGAAAATCTGGTTAATCCAGGCAAGAATCACACAAATAAAAACATCCTCCGTAAACGATGAGTAGAAATACTATTTTATAAATATGTGTATGAATGAAACAAGGTCATAAATTATATTATACACAACAATTCTGCGCAAAAATCATTGAAAATCAATTTTAGATATTTTTCACAGAGAGAAAAAAAAAAAATCGTTAATTACTAAATCTAGCTAAGACTGATCAATGAGATTAATATTTGTCATTGTAAGTCAATAAAAGGAGGAATAGTATTTTTATCTCTTTGTATTTTCTTTATGATATCATGATGCTCGGTTATTTTTGGGAAAAAAAAAAAAAAATCATGAGAATCAAAGAAAATTGTAAAAAAAAAGTGTCTTTGTCTAAAAATGCATTCTTCACCTGGGTAAAAATAAATATTTATAAAAATATGTTGCCATTGTAATTTTCAAAAGAAAAAAATCATCTCAAACACTACATTTCCGATCCTCCTATAAAATTATCCTCGTGTCAAACAATAAACATTGATTCAGGTCGGACACACAGTTTGAATTATTTAATTTTTTAAAAACAATTTTTTTTTTTTTTTACAGATTTTTGCGACCACTTTGAGGAAACCAACACAAACCATTACCCGCAAAGATATTTGCTATAGATAATAGGGGTATCCAACAGTACATACCACATACTGATCAGTCATCGAGTAACATTATTTAGTGCATATAGTATACATACAGACAATAATAATAATAATAGTAGCAATAATAGCAACAGTAACATTACATAATATTAGTATATACGACTAAATTATGATGGACGAAGATGATATAGATGAATACTATAGTAAAAGAATAGGAAATAGTTTAATCGATGATTTAAACTATAGTATTATCAATCAAGTAGAGGGCGAGGAGGATCCTTTGCTCAAGGATCTCATGCCCGTACAGACATCAGAGAATACTTCCTTTCAAGTCTATTTGGTGAGATGGTGGGTATTGGGAATATTTATGTTGTTGTCGCTCAATCAGTGTAACTTTTGGATCACGTTTGGAACGGTGGCAGAGTTAGCATCTGGTTTTTATAATGTAAAGGTGTCGACAATCAATTGGCTTAGCGCCGTAGGACCCCTGAGTTATATACCATTGTCAGTGGTGATGAGTTGGACAATCAACAGATACGGTTTGCGCAAAAACATTATTTTTGCTGCGTTTCTTGTCGCTTTGGGAGGCATACTTAGAGCCATTCCACAGGGCGGCAGTAAAACCTTTCCCCTCATTGTCGTTGGACAGGTACTGAATGCTTCAGCCGGTCCCATTGTCATGGTGGTGCCCACCAAACTCTCGGCCACATGGTTTGCCCCCAAAGAGCGTACACTTGCCACCGCCTTGGGCACACTGGCCAACTTTGTGGGGTCCGCCATCGGGTTCCTGTTGGCGCTCGTTGTGGACAGCGGCAGCACATTAAAGTATCTTCTCTATGGTGAGGCCGGCTTTGCCATACTGATGTTTATCGCCATCCTTGCCTACTACCCCGAGAAGCCTCCCACGCCACCCAGCGCCACATCGTTCTTTTCCGATATTCGCGCCCAACATAAACCCCTTCACGATAGCTCTGTCATCTATAAGGCCCAAATGACTCTTTTCGAAAGCTGGAAAGAGCTTTTGATCCAAAGCTCCAAGTTTATGTTGGAGCCCAGCGCAGCACTCCTCACGATCGCCTGCTCCATCACCTCTGGTGTCTATGCAGGATGGAGTGCAGTGTTTGTCGAAATTGTCCAACCCATCTATACGCCCGAACAAAGTAAATGGTTGGGTTTCTATGGTATTCTTGCCGGTCTATTTGGCGGTATCATTTTAGGTTGGGTGCACGACAAAATACACAACTTTAAGAAATTATTAATAGTTTTATTTATTTTAAATACAATAGTTTATACTTGGTAAGTAGGGCGGTATACGTGGCAGTGTTGTGCCATACAATACTACTGCACTGATTTAATAGTTCCATCCATATATTAATATTATTGTTTCCTATTTTAAACACAACTCTAGTTTTGCATTATTAATTCAAGGTATTATACCAAATTGGTATTGGCTGTGTCAAATTTTTAATGTTTTTGGCGGATTTTTAATCAATGGATACTATCCGCTGATTTATGAGGCAGCTGTCGAGGTGTCTTATCCTGTGCCAGAGTCTATTGGTACTTCTATTATATCGATTATGTTGAATATCATTACATTTGCAGCGATTATGGTCAGCAGTATTGTGCCATCGTGGTATATTAGTTGGATTTTGGTCGGTGGATCTACATTTTCTCTGATCCTCATCCTGTTTGTCAAAGAAAACTACAAGAGAAGCGAAAAGGATAATTTGGCAGACTCGGAATCAAGACAACAACGTCCAATCTCTTCTTCCCCAATATTGAGCAGTCATAGTAGTGGTGTTGTTGGTAATTACTCTCCATCTGCTTTATCGGCTTCAACGTTATCATTGGCTATTGCATCTTATGATTAATAGAATGTCATATGTATATTTAAATATACCCAAACTATTATTATAATTATTTTTATAAATTGTAAAACTAATAAATTATTATTAATGTCTGAGGACCAAAATATTATTGCTCAGTGAATATTATCATGAAAAGACAATTAATAAAATTTGGTTTTTCAAATAGCAAGAATTCGATGTAAATTGTAACAACTCTTGCATGTTCTAAAAGATTGAGTCCATTTTCTTCATTCTTCAAACTGGTTCGAAATATAAAATATAAAATTTATCATATTTTTACAATTTTCATATCCAGACAGCTTAGCGAAGTGGTCTAACGCGTTTGACTTGAAATCAAATCTCCTCGGAGGCGCAGGTTCGAACCCTGCAGCTGTCGATCTATTATAAAAAGATCTCAATTGTCGGGCTTTTTTTTTTTTTTCATTTTAATTGTAATAGGAATGAG
>AJWJ01000282.1:0-29663 GCA_000277445.1 Polysphondylium violaceum
GATCTGTTTGTTTGTGTATATAGATTTGCCCATTCACTTCTTTAGAGTCTTAGAGTGTTGTATCCATAGTTGGAGTTGTTTAGGTTTGACCAAGAGTGAAAGTAGCTTGGAAGAGAGTGATGAGATGGTTGGAGTAATCTAAAGTGGAGACAAGTTTGCTTGTAAAAAATTATAAAATATAAATATACCTGCAGCTCTTTCTCAATTCATATAGCTCGATTAGCTCAGTCGGCAGAGCGTGGTGCTAATAACGCCACGGTCGCAGGTTCGATCCCTGCATCGAGCAAGTTATTTTTTTTTTTTTGAAAAATTCATTTGTCGGGTTTATAAAAAAAATAAAACTCAGCATGACGGTAAACTGCTGGCTTCTCAACCAGTCGCCCACGGTTCTACTCTCAACACCTAAACGTCCACAGGGTAATAACATTTAAGACCGCCTCAATAAAACTGTCTCTTCCACTCAAATAGAATGGTTGAGTAAAAAATGTTTAAAAAAAAAAAAAAATTAATTTTTACTAACAATGACTTAAGTCCTTTGTAGTAGATATACATCAAAATTTCATTAAAAAATTGATAGACATGATTGTAAAAATTAAATTTTATGAGTTGTGTAAACTTTCCCAAAATGATTAAAATATTATATTCATGCCTTCATTTTAATAGAAACTTAAGATAGATACTATTGGACCAAAACTAAAGATAGAAGGAGAAGGAGTGCGCAAAACCCACTGGATCTGATGATCTTTATTAATTGTTTTTATATATTATTAAATATAAGATTAATATTATGGGACACAACTCATTCCTATTACATCATCTTTTTATTCGAATATATATATATATATGTTTTACTAATTCGCATGGTAAACCTCTATAAATACAACCTTATCGATTAAACGTTAGTATTAAAGGTTGGAATGATGAATACATGTGAGATGTGATACATAAAATGAATACAAAATTCAATCCTCTAACGAACTATAGTAAAATATCGGTGTTGATCAAAGGTATTATATTAAGATGGGGAGGTTTGCTGCTTAGAGATGAAGAATTTTTATAATTTTCCAGGGTTTGTTTGTTTTCAAAAATCATTTCAAAGAAAAAACTGAGGATTTCCATCATTACAATATAGTATTATTTTTTTCATCTTTTACATTAGTCAATCCGAGTAAACCAAACTTCATACAATAAACTTTGTCCAAAAACTAAAAAACACTCATTGGCTTTTGTGAAGAAATAATTGCTGTGGAAACCCTATAAAAAGAAAGGACCTTAATTTAAACCATCATCAACCACTTCAAGTTTTTTAGAACTAGATTGTGTCCCATAATGTTAGGTGGGATTGATCTCACATATATATACAAAACTTAATCATATAATGGTTGATAAATAAAAAGAGTTAAAGTTATTTTGTTTTATTTAAGGCATCAAAAATTATAATTTTTTTTTTTTGTTCTTGAAATGAACGGGATTGGGTTTTTTTCATTTTAAAGTTTGCTAATTGGAATACCAACTCTTTCAGCCATATGTTTAAGATAATCACCATCAGTATGTGCAAGTGGAATATTAAATCTATGTTCATCAATTTTTGAAGAATCTAAAATTTGTAAAGAATATGGTTTGATTGCAACACAAAGATCACGCACAGCATCTGAAATGGCAAAAGCTTTACCGGCGGAAATAAAATTCCAATTTCTATAAAAACTAAAATCAGATTCAATGTTGGATAATGCATACAATTTAACTAGATCATTCAAGAGGGTACGAGAATTTGTGTCTGAAACTTTCTTTAATGCCAAATGAGATTGTTCCAAGATAAAGAGATGTGTGTAAGCTTTTGCCAATTCAATTACATTTAAAAGAGAATCATTCCAACCTTGCATAAATGACATTCCCTTACTCTTGCTTTGTGAAAGTTTTTCAATGACAATGGCACGATATTTTTCAAAACGATAGAGAAAAGCGTGATGATGAAATTCATTGGATAAAATATATGGCATTGATCTAGAATGAGTGTAGATTGGATTGGTAGATAAAAATGTTTGTACTTCTTTAATAATATATCCAGTAACACCTTCTTTTTTATACCATTTTTTGTATTCTGATAATAAAAATTTAGATAGTTGTTGATACAAAACTGATCCATCACCCTCTGCTGTTTGGAAAATATCCAATTCTGATCTAAAATATCCAAATAAATTATAACTTGATATACTATATTATAATGATAATTTTTCAAGTTAATATATATACATTAGAATTTTAATATTATTAAAAATAAATACCCATTACCACCACAAAATGCCCTTAATTTGTTTAAATAAGTCATATTATATTCATTGATTAAAGCTTTTACACCACTTACAACGGCATGAGTTTCTTCTACATCTTGTTCATATTTTTTTGAATGAATTAGCTTTTCAATAATAGAATCACGACCAAATTCAAATGCAATTAAAGTGCCCAACATTGGCATCAATACTCTATAGTGAGAAGGATAGTTGATAATCAACTCTTCCTTTTTACCCTTTTCTCCAAATTGTCTACGAGAGAAGGCATATCTAATTGCAGTGTTTAGACAATAGTTGATTGAAAATATTGGTCCACAAACGTACAGCATTCTTCCAAATACCAATTGAGATATGGTTTGTTGAAACAATTTACCTGGTGAACTAATGGTTGTATGATACTCTCCATTTTCACTTATATTTGCAAACTTGTTTAACAAATTCTCTCGAGGTACTCTATAGTTTTTAAATCTAATCCAAGCATTATCTATACCATTCCATCCAAGTTTTGGACCACATCCACCCAATTCAATACCTGGAAATACTTTCATTGTTTCTAAATCTCTAATTGGTACAACGATACCATGTACTCCCTTATCTTCTTGATTAAATATTAATTTACAAAATAAAACCACATGTGTACCATATCCTTTAATAATATTAATATTAATATTTAAAATATAAATCTTTTCATTGTTAATTAATAAATCAAAAGACTATACATACTTGCAATATTACCAATCCAAAATTTAGTACTTGCTAGGGTTGGAGAATTGATAATAAATTCTTTAGATTTTAAATCATAATGAGCAGTGGTTTCAATTTGTCTAACATTTGAACCATGACCCATCTCTGTCATTGCAAAACCACCAACAATCTTCATTGAATTTATATCGTTAAAATATTTTTGATGATGTTGTTGTGTACCCAACTCTAATATACTTCCACCAAACAATTGAAAATGAATAACAATTTTAGCAGCAACACTAAAATCACATGAATTAACTACGGCAAACAATAATGCAAGAAATTGTTCTGGATCATTTTTAAGTTGCTGAATATCAAACTGTTTTAATTTACAAATATCAAAAGCATTTCTATGTGTTTGATCTTGATGATCATGTGCTGTTGTATCAATCACTGGTATGGAATCTATATTTCTATATATTAAACTTTTAAATTCATCAACACTCTATAGAATGAGTGGGTGTTTTATAGAATTTGTAAAAAATTAATATTTTCTAAAATCATTTACATATATATCTATATCGACTGATTACTACTATGATCATATTTACTTTTTGATATTTTGATAACCTATTTCTAATTTTATATAATTGATTTACATCTACATTGTATTTTATAATATCCATCTTCTATTCTGTTTAAATATTGATTTATATATATATATAGTCACCAACAACGCCTTATATGTGTATATATAATTACAATGATAATAATAAAATATATCTATCAATTTATAATAATAATAATAATAATAATAAAAATAATTTGTGTTTTTAAAGAGAAATTTCAATTTAAATAGAGAACCAAACAACAACCAAAAAACAAGAAAAAAAAAATATATATTAAAAAAAATACAAATTAATATGATGAGATCTCACGAAAGAGTGATTTTTCAAAAATTATTTGAAAAACAAAGCAAAAAAAAAAGAAAAAAGGGTACCCTAGATTACTATCTTTTCTTTTTATGAGGAGACGTGTTTGTTGTTATGGGTAGATGTAAAAGATGAAAGATAAGGAAATACAACAAAGACACATAAAAATTAATTAGATATACATAAAAAAAAATAAAACCATATTAATGTGTGTATTTGTTTTTCTAAAATCTTTCACCCCACCACCACTCATGAAATACATATTGTCGCATAAAAAAAATCTGATTTTTTATTCCTTTTTTTTTTAATTTTTTCCTTTTTTGATACTGAATCTCATCATAATTCTTACTTTTTTTTTTTTTTCACACCACTGCCCACCTTAATTATTAACACCAAATATAAATAGAGTGATTGAGGTAGTATTTATCTTCACCAGTAGCAGCAATCTTTTTCTTATCCACTTACATGTAAACTATATTTGGAAATAGGGAAACGAATACATACACTCACCACCTACTCATTCAATTATACAAAGATACCCTACCACTACATACCCCTCTCGACACAATAAATTTATATTACCCCTTCAAAAAAAGTAAACATAGTGAATATCACACACCTCCTTCACCACACCCCACACATTTAGTCCATAAATATCCACTCATTTTACCCCTACACACAAATCTTTTTTAAAAAATCATATTTGACTGATCAAAAATTCATGGATGTGCCTATCTTTGAATCATCACCACAAAGACATCAACAACAAAACAACAATACAACAATGAAAGAGAATAATAATATTAAAAGCAAAGAAAGAGAAACAGAAAGAGTTAGAAATAGATTCATCTCTCACGAGTTTCATAAACTTGATAGAACTCAATCTAGAATCAATCCACCAAAAGTATCTGATACAGACTCTGAATCTGAATCTGAATACTTTCTTAGTCCTAGTCAATCAAATGGTAATAATAACAAGAGTTCATCAACTGCTTATGATAAAAGATCGTTAAATGGTAAACCAGGTGGTATGACAATTTCACAACGTAATGTATCTAATAATACTAAGGCAATATCTTTAGATGAAAAACAACAACAATCAGTCGCACCAGCTATACAATCACAACAACATCATCATCATCATCAAACAAAACAATCAAATGAAAAACCAAATCTTACTCTCAATGGATTATTCACTCATAGACCATCACTTTTAAGTAGTGAAGCCTCTGGTAGTTCATATAGAGGCTTTTTGAATCTATTGGTACTTTTATTAGTAAGTAAACTATATACTTTTGAATTAATGTTTATCTATATCTCTCCTCTAACAATATTTATATAAAAGATTACAGCTAGTTTTAGATTAGTTATATTAAATCATTTAACCTATGGAGTTAGAATTGATTTAAATTTATTAAAGATATCAGAATATCATAGATGGCCAGGAGTAATGATTGGTTTAGGAATCAATATATTTATAATCTCTGCCTATTTGATTGAATTTGCAGCATCCAAAAGAATATTTAGTGATAGTTTTTGTTATGTTCTTAGAGTGCTCAACTGTGCAGCATCAGTGATTGTACCCAGTGCATCTATATTGGCATTTTCACCCAACCCAGCCTCTGGCATTATTGTAATGATTATGGTCTGTACATTTAGTATGAAAATCATTTCCTATCACTATGAAAACAGTAAACAACGTAAATTAAATCCAGACAATACAAAATTCATTTACAACGGTGATACATCCATCTATCCAAACAATCTATCTCTTCGTAGTACCTATTGGTTTATGTTGGTACCAACTCTTGTCTATCAATTAAGTTATCCAAGATCAAATCGTATTCGTAAAGGTTATTTGGCTAGAAGAATATTTGAGGCTTTATTCCTCTCTTCTTTAATATTTTGGATGGTTGAACAATATATGGTACCTCTTGTACAAAATAGTGTTTTGCCAATGGAACAATATGATGTTGCTAGAATACTTGAAAGAATTATGAAATTATCTGTATGTTATTATTTATTCTTTATTATTAATTGATAGTGTAATATTTATTAACAATGGATATATAACTATTATTAGTTACCAAACTTATATGTTTGGTTGTTAGGATTCTATGTTTTTTTCCATTTATATTTAAATATTGTTGCAGAGATTACTAGATTTGCCGATAGAGAATTCTATAGAGATTGGTGGAATAGTACTGGTTTAGATTATTTTTGGAGAACTTGGAATATGCCTGTTCATCATTGGATGGTGGTATTGATCTATACTCCAATGAGAAGAAGAGGTTTTTCAAAGAATATGGGTTATTTTATGTGTTTCTTTGTATCAGCTATATTTCATGAAGTAATTATCTATATTTTATACTATTCTTATTACTTTAATTATTAATATTATTAAATATAGCTTGTTATTAGTATTCCATTTCATTCATTTAAACTTTGGGGATTCTTTGGTATTATGAGTCAAATGGTATTGATCGCATTGACCAAGGGATCCTTAAATGGTAAAAATATTGGAAATGTCATCTTTTGGGTAACCATTGTACTTGGACAACCTTTAATTGTTTTATTATATTATAGAAACTTTATTCAAGAACATCCCTCCCTTTATCCAACAACTACAATGATGCCAAATTCTGATAATCATTAAAATATCATCATCTTCTCAAAAAGTTTATATAAACTCTTTATAGTATATCTTTGTCAATAAAGTATTTTATAAACCTTGAGATTATATTATCTATCTACTTTATATTTCAACTAGAATATTCCAATATTTATTATTGCTATTGTTATTACTATATCTTATTACTATCTTTAACATATATCCTTTTCTAATATTACAATATCATTAATTTATTATTATAATGATGATTTCTTATATTTGTTTTAACCAAAAAGTTTAAGATGACATTCAACACAATATGCTTTATCATTTTGTTTTTTATATCTTTTGAAATATTATTATTAATATATAATGAATGAATAAATTATTAATGGATTAATACTTACGAAATACCAGCCAAAGTTGATTTACAGAAATCACAAAAGAAATGTTCGGGATGGAATCTACTACTACCAACAGTAATACATTTACCTGAAATAATTGGTTTTTGACAATGTTTACAAAGATATCCAATAGCCTCATAATAATGCTTTTCACAATATGGTGTATTATCATCTGTATGATAAAAGTTTCCACCCAAACTAACCTATTTGATTGATTCATGAATTGATTAATTAATTTGAAATTGAAATGGATTTCAACAATATACAACAACATACATCACAAGTTTGACAAGAAAAATGCTCAGGATGATAAGTTCTACCAAGTGCATTTGTAATTTGACCTAAAATGGGTTGAGTACATTTAAAACATTTTGGAGCAAATTTATCTAAAAAGTCTTTACTACAATAAGCAAATCCATCTGGACCCTCTTCGCATCTAGAACCATCTGAAAAATCCTTTCCACAAGTATTGCAACCAATGTGAAATGGATGCCATTGTAAACCAAATGCAGATAAACAAATATCTTTTATTGGTTCTTTACAACTATAACATGTAGGTATATTTGCTGTAAACATTTATTATGCAATAATTTAATGTAGGATGTAATGTGGTGATTTTAAATATAGAAATTTTTGATCAAAAACACCAATCATTTTTTTAAAACTTGTTTTTTTTTTTTACAAATTATTATTTTTTTTTTATTTTTTTATTTCTCAAAAAATTTTGCAAAATTTGTGAGAGAGAGTGGAGACGAAAAAAAAAAAAAACGAACGCATTCCTGCTAAATAACTCACACCTTGTAAAGAGTTGGTTTGAGCAATATCGACGATAACAATAATAATGAATAACAATAATTATCTTGATAGAATTCAAACTATTACTAGCCATTTATTGGTAACTAATCAAGTATCCTCAGATACTACTATTACTCAAACAACAACTACTGAGAATAGTGTGAATAGTACTACTACCGATAAACAACAACAACCACAAAAGAATAAAACTAAAATTGATGATATAGAATCTGATGGATCGTAAATATTATCATATACTACTACTTTATATTTTACTACTCCTTAAACTAATCAACAACAACAACAACAATAATAATAATAATAATAATTATAATAATAAAAGATTTGTTCGTGAAAAATCATTTGATCAAGAATTAGATATTCCAGCTGAATATAACGCCACTACTAAACAATATGAAATCAAACAAATTCCTTATACTCTAAGTTTTGATCAAGGTTTCTTTCATGCTATTCGTGCTATTGAATTATTAGCTGAAAAAGATCCACAAAGAGTTATTGTTGTTGGTGTTGCTGGTCCAGTTGGTGCCGGTAAAACAACTTTGGCTGTTAAAATTGCTGGGTAAATATAGATAATATAGATAATAGATTTATAAAACATTATTTTCTAATCAATCCAATCAATATTAGACTTGTTAATGCAATTGTTGTACCATTACAAGATTTTGTTAAAATTGAAAATGTTAAAGATAATAATTATGATGATCCAGTCTTGATTGATTTTGATCGTGTTATTGTAAGTAGTAATAGTAATAGTAATCTTAGTAGTATGATAGTAATGTTAATTAATATACTATTATAATAGGAAACATTAAATCAACTTAAAGAATTAAAAACAGTTAATATTCCAAAGATTGTCAATCATAAAATGGAAACCAAAACATTATCATTGTCATCAAGTAAAGTTATTATTCTCGAAGGATCGTATGCATTGAGTACACGTATTAGACCAATGTTGGACATTAGTATTGCCATCACTGGTGGTGTACATTTAGATCTCATCAAAAGAATTATGAGAGACATTGTATTATCAAAGAGCTCAAGCAAAGATGTTTTATTACAAATCACCAATGTAGTGTTCCCCATGTTTAAAGCCTTTGTAGAACCCGATCTCGATCAAGCCAAAATTAAAATCCACTCTACCTTCAACCCCATGAGTCAAGTGGTTGAGCCAACCTTTGTATGCAAGGCCAAATACGAACCAAACAAAGTATATTTTGATCAATATCTCTCATCATTGAATGTCAAACCCGTGAAAAAGATATTCTCTGACATGTATCTCTATCCCCCCAAATATGGATCCGACGGTATTAGCCAAGCAGACAAAACCAACTGGATCAGAATCAGAAGAACCGACGGTCAATTCCATATCTATTTCTACAACGAAATCATGGATGGCGCTGTCAATACCAGACCTTCACTCAACTTTGAAATCTCTGTAAAAACTATCGGTGGTCTCTTGTCGCTCGGTTATCAAATCGGTGCCATTTTAAATAGAACCGTAGAGGTATTTTACGAAAAGAGTGGTATCATTATCACCAAAGAGTATATCAAGGAATTGGAAAAACATTTTATTCAAATCAAGGGTTCAAATAGAAGAGAGGTTTTAGGTTTTGCTGAAAAATTAAAAATCACTGGTCACCACGTTCCCCAAACTTTCCTTTATCTCTATTTTAAGAAATTAAAAAAGAGTAAGCTTCCAAATCAATCCACCAAATTAAAGAATAACAATACTTCTCAAAAGATTAAAAAAGTTTATAATAATAATAATGATAATAATGATAAAAATATTACTTTAATTAAGAAATAAAATATTTTTTATACATATATCATTATCATCATATAAATAGAGAATAGTAATAGGAGTCATATTTTTTTATCTAATAGATTATATCTATATTTTACAAATGCATTAGATAATAAGTCCTCTAAATGGGAAAATGATCTATAGATCAATATTCACAACACACTAGAATAGTAAAACCATAATCGTATATTTGACATCATTAGAAAAAACTATTGCAACGTTACTTATCTTTCGTTTTTTTTTAAAAAATTTTTTTTTAAAAAAAATTTTATGCCACTGGGAGTTTTTTTGAAGGATTCGCAAATTTTTGATTCTTCTTTTTTTTTTTTCAGAGGTGTGATTAACACAATATCGATAAATTAATAATAATATGTTTTCATTCAATAGTTTAAACAGATTTGCTAAAGTATGATCATTTAACAACAATAGATATTGATGATAGTGATGGTTGAATCAATGGTGATGGGCTTTATTTTTTTGTTTTTTTTTTTGTTTTTTTTGGGTCATTTTTTTTCATTTCAAGATCATTATGCAAATATTAGTTGAACAAGAAATAGAAGAAGAGCATTGCATTCAATATACATATCATCATTATCCAAATACTATTGCTATCATCATCAAAACAAATAATCAAATTATGAACAAACAAATAATAACAATAATAATAATCAATATATACACACATATATAGGTAGCAAATCGTTATTATTCAAGTCAAAATAATATTACTGTTACTTTAATTCCAGGTGATGGTATTGGACCAGAAATTGCAGATTCAGTTAAAAAGATTTTTTCAGCTGCTAAAGCCCCAATTTCATGGGAAACAGTCAATGTAGATGCCAAAACAGGTGTTTCAACTGAAATTATTGATTCAATTAGAAAGAATAAAGTTGGTCTCAAGGGTCCATTAGGTACCCCAATTGGTACTGGACATCAATCACTCAATCTTGCCTTACGTAAAGCATTCAATTTATACGCCAACGTTAGACCATGTCTTTCAATTCCAGGTTTCAAAACTCGTTACGATGACGTAAACACTGTTGTCATTAGAGAAAACACTGAAGGTGAATACTCTGGTATTGAAAACATGCCAGTTAAAGGTGTTGCTCAATCCATTAAAATCATTACCAAAGAAGCCTCTGCAAGAGTTGCCAACTATGCCTTCCAATACGCTATGGCAAACGGTAGAAAAAAGGTTACCTGTGTTCACAAAGCCAACATTATGAAACAATCTGATGGTTTATTTGTCACCACCTGCAGAGAAGTTTCCACCCGTTATCCATCCATCAAATACGAAGAAATGGTTGTTGACAACAATTGTATGCAATTGGTATTGAATCCAGGTAAATTAGACGTTATGGTCCTTCCAAATCTTTATGGTGATATTGTCAGTGATTTATGCGCTGGTTTAATTGGTGGTTTAGGTTTAACTCCATCTGGTAATATTGGTGAAAATGGTACTGCTATCTTTGAAGCTGTCCACGGTACTGCCCCAGATATTGCTGGTCAAGGCAAAGCCAATCCAACCGCTCTCTTATTATCTGGTATTATGATGTTGAGACATCTTGGTTTAAATTCTCATGCCGATAAAATTGAAAAAGCCGTTTTAACCACAATCAGTGAAGGTAAATCAATCACCAAAGATTTAGGTGGTAACTCTGGTACTGCTGAATATACCGATGCCGTCATTGCTAAATTACAATAAATTATAAATTAAAAAACATACTTAAAAAACACATATAATATATCTCGTTTTAGACTATCTCAATATCAATCTTTGGTTAAACTATAGTAATAATAACAACAACAATTATATATGAAAACCTTGTTTAGGAAGGTGGAGCTTAAATGTGAATAAGGGATAAACCACCATTTGGGTTTCAATGAAAAATTTTATTTTTTGTTTTTTTTTTTTTTTTGTTTTTTGTGTTTTTTACCTTATGGAGGAAATTGTGAGTGTGATACCAATTTTTTTTGCAATTATTTTACTTCACAAAAAAGGAAGAAATGAAACCTATTTTTACAAAAAAAAATAAAAACTTCCAACGCATAAATTATCATACAAATACAAGAGCTGTGTACCTATCTAATCAAAAATTATAAAAGGCCCATGAGTGCCTTCTTATTGATTGGTTCAAAAGTTTTATCGTGGCATAAAAATAAATTTATGATTGTAATCACCTCTCCATAACCTCCATTTTTATCAACACACATGTGGGGTTAACAACAGTTTTATCCTACCAACAACATCCCACACACACACAATCACACACACATACACTTTTATACATCAACACCCCCTCTTTTTACCTGGTTTTATTAATTTACATTTCCCAAATTAAATTTTAATTCATGAATATCTGCCACCATCTAAACCTTTCTTTATAAATTTTACCATTTTTATTTTTGTTGTTTGTTTATTTTGGAGGATAAAGATTATCTGTATATAAAACTATTTATTATTCACTCAATCAAATTGATCTCTATCTTTTCTCTTTTTATATCTATATTTGTACATATATTTTTTTATATCTAAATGAAATCAATCATTTATTTAGGAATATTTATATTCCTTATTCAAAATGTTTTATCTGTATCATTTAACAACCAAATGAATGGTGTTAAACAACCATCAAACTCAGCTGCCAATAAAAATCCAGAATGGAACAATCTTTTATTACATGTAAAGGAAACACAAGAACTTTATCGTACAATGAATGATATCTATGAAGATACAGTGTATGGTATGATTTCACGTTTGTTGGGCAATCAAATTTCAAATTTTTTCAAATTGGAAATTGACACCACGAGCCATTCTGGTGAATATTTCACTCTACAAACTGATACCGTGTCTATTATGGAAAATATTACCTTTGTAAGAGTAACTGCCAATAGTGGTGTTAATTTGGCTATGGGCGTTCAACACTATCTAAAGTATTATTGCAAATGCTCATTCACTTGGACTGGTGACCAATGCAACATTCTACCTCAACTCTTGCCTCAAGTCGATGGAACCATTGTTATGCCAATCAGTGCAACTTATAGATACTATATGAATGTTTGTACATTTGGTTATTCAACAACCTGGTGGAATTTTACTCGATGGGAAAGAGAAATTGATTGGATGGCTTTAAATGGTTACAACACTCCATTGGCTTTTGTTGGCCAAGAATATATTTGGTACTATGTCTTTGAAGAATTGGGTCTCAATCAAACAGACATTATGGAATGGTTCACAGGTCCAGCTTTCCTCCCATGGAATCGTATGGGTAATGTCAATCAATGGGGTGGCCCAGTTTCAATGGACTGGATCAACGGTCAAAAAGAATTACAACAAACGATTCTTAAACAAATGAGAAGCTTTGGTATGAGACCAGTATTGCCAGGCTTTGCTGGTCATGTTCCACCCGCTTTGGCCAAAGTATTTCCTCATGCAAACATTACTCAAGTCGGTGGATGGGGTCCATTTGCTGGTTCATTTTTACTAGATCCCTCTGATCCATTGTATAAATCAATTACCAAACTCTTTATCAATCTTCAAACTGCCACCTATGGCACTGACCATCTCTACAATTTTGATCCATTCAATGAACTTGACCCACCATCCAACTCTGTCACCTATCTCTATGATACCTCCTCCAATATGTACAAACATCTCTTGGAAGCCGATCCAAAAGCTGTATGGGTTTTACAAGGTTGGTGTTTTGTCGATGCTCCTAGTTTTTGGAAATTGGATCAAACCAAAGCTTTCCTCAGTGGTGTTCCAGTTGGTGGTTTCTTGATTCTTGATCTTTGGTCCGATGTCATCCCTGCATGGAATGCTACTCAAAACTACTTTGGTCACTATTGGATTTGGTGTATGCTTCACAATTTCGGTGGTAGAACTGGTATTTATGGTCGTATGCCATTTATTTCAACCAATCCAATCGAGGCCAAAAAAGCCAGTCCCAATATGGTCGGTATCGGTTTGACACCTGAAGCCATTGAACAAACATCCGTTGTTTACGATCTCATGAGTGAAATGTCTTGGAGAACTGAGCCTGTAAATCTAACTCAATGGATGACTGATTGGTCAGAACGTCGTTATGGAAAGATTGTCCCTGAATTGGTAGAGGTTTGGGTTAGTTTGTCAAGCACTGTCTACAATGCCAACGAGCCTCAAGCTAGATCAAATATGGGTGCCCCATTTAGTTTTGTTGCATTTAGACCTGGATTAAATTTTAGAAACAATGTTTGGTATGATTTGGAGATTATCTATAAGGCATGGAGCCTATTTTCATCAGTGAGTGACCCATACGTATTATCCACGGAAACATTCTCATTTGATGTCTCTGAAATCACTATTCAAGCATTGAGTAACTATTTCCTGGAAGAATACTATGAATTGGAGAAAGCCTACAATAATTCCGATTCCCAAGGTATTCAACGTGTCGCAATGAATATGTTATCTGCCATCAATCAAATGGATGAGATTGCATCTTCCCAAGAAGTTAGTCTTGTTGGTAAGTGGACCATGAATGCCAGATCATGGGCATCTGTAAACACTGGATCGTCTAGTGGATCAGATGTAGAAAATGACACACTATCTTATGAATTCAATGCACGTAATCAACTCACTCTTTGGGGACCAAATCATTCTTCCCTCCATGATTATGCCTACAAATTGTGGGGAGGATTAATCAAAGATTTCTATTATGTAAGATGGGCTACCTTTACAAAGTATTTATTAAACTGTGTAGAAAACCAAGTACCTTACAACTCTACCGAAATTACTGATCAAATTATTGAAGTCGAGTTGGAATGGGGTTTGGGCACCAATATCTATCCATTTGAACCATCTGGTTCCACCTTTAATATCTCCAAACAGATACAATCAACCATTAAAATTCCAGACTCTAGTGATAGTAGCTATTATTATTATGATGATGATGTTGTTGTTGACTATTATCCAATCAATAATCAATAATCATTCAAAATCAAATCCAATCAGATCAAGATTATAATTTTCCCCAAGTTGTATAGTTTTATTTCTCTCATATTTTTTATTTTTAATAAATTAATAATTGTATATATTTCCATTTTTATCATCATAGAATAAGGAGTCATATGTGTAATTTTTGATTAAAGATAAAGATAATTGATAAAGATAATCTCTTGTTTTTTTTTTTTCTTTTTTTTTTGTCTAAAAAGGAAATTCCATTTCTATTCAATAATGTTGATAACACACACCTTTAATAAATAAAACAATACCCTTTATACCACTTCTATATATATTAATAACCCACATTTCTATTTATATTTCTTTTTTTTTTTTTGTAAGAGTAAGTGTACCCCACGCTAAAAATAATTATGAATTTTTCTATTTAAAAAATCGAGTATAGTGGGAGGGGGTGAAGTAAGTGGGTTAAAAAAGCAAAGTATAGTGCTGCTTCACTCATGTTGATAATAAATTTCAAAAAACAAAAACACACTGTTTTCTTTTTTTTTTTTTTTTTTTTTTTTTTGTTTTGTATATTTGTTTATACATTTTATTTTTACATTTCCTACTCCTACTACTACAATTTTCCTTTCAAGAGGATAAATTATACAATCTAGTTAGAGTTTGAAATCCACGCACACTCTTACATTACAACTAATACCAAAACTATATATTACTCTATTTGCTACCACCTAGTCAGTGTAGTTGGTGTAATTGAAATTGCCTAAGTGTATGTTTACTACTTCTTCTTCTACTCCTACTATTTGATAATAATAATAATGAATGCAAATCAACAATTCATGTTCAAAATTTTCAATTATTAAAAATTTTTACGACATTCTCCATCATTTTTTTTTCAAATTAATTGTGCACAATGCATTTTTTTTCAATTTTTATTAAAAAAACCCTTCTTTTCTTCTTTTTTATTTTTTATTTATAAAATATATCAAATATTTACTTACTTTTCTTTCTTTTGCTTACCCTTTCTCTCTCTTTATCTCTTTCTCTGTACAGGCTTTTTTAATCTTTATTTTTTTTAAATTTTTTGTTTTTTTATATTTAGATACAACAACAATCTTTTTTTCAAATACATATATCTTCATTTTTCATAGATAATATATTATATATTTTCAGATAAGCTTTTTATAAAATGTCTATGATGACTTCAGCTCCACAAAAGAGTGTAAAGCTCGAAGACATTTGGCCTGATTTAGAAGAAGGTATCTATAAGATTATTACAGATCTAAATAAAGGTTTCCCTAGAAATAAATGGATGGCATTATATACGTAAGTAGTAGTTTGTTATTGTTGTTCTTTTTAGATAAAAATAATAATAATAATAATGATCATCATTGATCTATCGCCCAATCTGTTATGTATATATTAACAATATATATACATTTTAGACATGTTTATGATTATTGTGCAGCATCACAATCAAAAGGATCAACAGGTAAAACAGGTATGCCAAAACAGCAATCAACTGGAGCCAATTATGTTGGAGAAGAATTATATAATCGATTAAATTTATTCTTAAAAAATCATATGAAAGAGTTATTACAAGTTACAGATTCAAAAATGGATGAAACTCTTTTAAATTATTATTATACTGAATGGGATCGTTATACATCTGCAATGAAGTATATTAATAATATATTTCAATATATGAATAGATATTGGATTAAAAGAGAAATTGATGATGGAAAAAAAGAAGTTTATGAAATTTTTATTGTATTGTATTATTTAATATTTATTATTTATATATAATATATTAATATTATAATAATCATAGTTATCACTTGTAATTTGGAGAGATTATTTATTTACTCCATTAAAAATTCGTTTAACAAGTTCACTTTTAGATATAATTGAAAGTGAAAGAAATGGATATCAAATCAATACACATTTAATTAAGGGTGTAATTAATGGATATGTCAGTTTAGGTTTAAATAGAGAGAAGCCTAAAGAAACTATTTTACAAGTTTACAAGTCAAGTTTTGAAGAATTATTTTTGACTGCAACTGAAAATTATTATACAAATGAATCTGCCAAATTTATTTCCGAACATTCTGTTGCAGATTATATGAAAAAAGTAGAAACTCGTTTAAATGAAGAAGTTAAAAGAGTACAACAATATCTTCATCCAAGTACAGAAACAGAGGTAATTATATTTATTTATCAATTATTATTCTTATAAATTATATATTAATGTATCATAAAACCTATAGTTAATATCAAAATGTGAAAAAGTATTAATTGAAAAACATGTTGAAGTGGTTTGGAATGAATTTCAAAGTTTATTAGAAAATGATAAGATATCAGATTTAACTAGAATGTATTCACTGTTGTCTAGAATACCAAGAGGTTTAGAACCACTTAGAGCAACACTTGAAAAACATGTACAAAATGTTGGTCTACAAGCAGTTTCTTCAATTGCAAATGGTGCCATTGAACCAAGAGTTTACATTGAAACACTTTTAAAAGTATTTAAGAAATACAATGATTTGGTAACAGGAGCATTTAGAAGTGACACTGGATTTGTTGCCTCTTTGGATAAAGCATGTAGAAGATTTATAAATGAAAATGCAGTGACATTGGCAGCTAAATCATCATCTAAATCACCAGAATTATTGGCACGTTTCACCGATTTCCTCTTAAAAAAGAGTCCCAACAATCCAGAAGAATCAGAGATGGAACAGCTACTCAACGACGTTATGATTGTATTTAAATATATAGAAGACAAGGATGTTTTCCAAGATTTCTACTCTAAAATGTTGGCAAAGAGATTGATTCATGGCACAAGTACTAGTGAAGATTTGGAAGGTACAATGATTGGTAAGCTAAAGTCTACCTGTGGCTATGAATACACTTCAAAGCTTCAACGTATGTTTACAGATATGTCTTTGAGTAGAGATCTATTGGATAGATTCAACACCCACTTGGAGCAAGTTGAGCGATCACAACTTGGCATTGATTTTAGTGTATTGGTATTGGCAACCGGTTCATGGCCCCTCCAACCACCATCCACCAACTTTAGTATTCCCAAAGAATTGCAAGCCTGTGAGGAATTGTTTCAAAAGTTTTATCAAGTACAATATAGTGGTCGTAAATTGAATTGGCTCCATCATCTCAGCAAGGGTGAATTGAAAACCAAATACTTGCAATCAAGCAAGAGTGGCTACACATTACAATGTTCCACCTATCAAATTGGTGTACTCTTGCAATTTAATATTTACGATTCACTCACCACTGAAGAAATTCAAGGTAGTACCCAATTGATTGACTCTGTCCTCAAAGGTACACTCACCTCTTTGTGTAAATCAAAGATTCTCTTGTCTGATCCTGCCTTGGATGACGATGACATTAGTAAATCTACAAAATTCACTCTAAACAAGGGCTTTAAAAATAAGAAAACTAAAATTTTCATCAATGTTCCTGTACTAACTCAAGTCAAAGAAGAAATTGATTCCATTCATAAGACCGTTGAAGAAGATAGAAAACTTCAAATTCAAGCTGCCATTGTTAGAATTATGAAAATGAGAAAACAATTACCCCACAGCGGTCTCATGACTGAAGTAATCTCTCAATTGCAAACAAGATTCAATCCAAAAGTCAATATTATTAAGAAATGTATCGACATTTTAATAGAAAAGGAATATCTTCAAAGAGTTGAGGGTCAAAAAGATATGTACAGTTATGTAGCTTAAAAATTTATTCATATTAAATAATAATAATAATAATAATAGTAATAGAAATAGTAATAATAATAATCATTATATTACTATTCTTTATATATAAAAAAAATAATAAAGATAAAAATATTGTTTAAAATAATCTCTGTCAGGTCTCTGTAAGATAAACTTTCATACCTTTGAACTTATGCGACATTTTCTCCAACAGGACCTTTTTTTTTAAATTTTTTTTAATTTTTTTTTGTGTTTTTTCTTGTACCGTCGCACCCTCATACAAAGATCTGAATCGTAATGTTTTTTTATTTTATTTTTTTTAATTTTCTCAACACTTTGCGTCTATTCAATATTACTTTGTTTTATTACATAAGGTCTTTACTATTACACATTTAAATATATTTCTATATTAATATATCTTTCTTTGCAAACTCACACCGCCCCGACCAATCATAAATTTCCAAATCAGATTTCAACCACACACAAGTTTTCTCAAAAAAAATATCCTCTCGCCCCTTTTATTTTTAAATTTTTTTTTCTTTTATTGTCCCCCCTTTTTTTTTTTTTTTCTTTTTTGTGTTAAGAGAGACATCAATCAAGCTATTGTATATACAGCACACACATTGGTTAACATTACACTTGTATTATTAGATATTATAATTTATTTATTTCATATTTCCTCATATTATCATCTTCTAGTATCATTATTATCTTTATCATCAGCATCATTTTCATCATCATAAATATCAATTATAAATATATATAATGAATTCCCATAGAAAGGAATTATTAGGAGCATTATGCAATGGGTGGATATCAAGAAAACATTTTAAACCAATGTCTGTTTCATCCCAAAATAGAGACAAAGTTGCAAAAGAAATACTTGAAACTGAACAGGTTTATGTTAGAAATTTAGAAATAATTGTTCAAGTATGTAGCATTATTTAGTTAGTAATAGGGAAGGGTTATATTAACATATTTATTCTATCTATCTCTTCTCACTCACTCTCTCTCTTTTTCTTTTACAATATATAGGATTATTTAAAACCATTAAAAGTGATAAATCCACCACTTTTATCACCAAAATCTTTATCAATCATTTTTGGACATATAGAGGATTTATTAATTGTAAATAGAGAGTTATTAACTTCAATTGAAGATCGTATGAAAACATGGTATAGTGATAAGAGAATGGGTGATATTTTTGCAAAACTAGCACCATTTCTTAAAATGTATACAGAGTATTGTTCAAATTATGATAAAGCAATTTCTAGATTAAAACAAAAATCTGATGAGAATAAAGATTTATCTGCTTATTTAAAGGTATGTGTTTGTTTATGATATGATATCAAGTTATCATAGTACTATTACTAACTATAGTTTCAATATTTTTTTAGAGAATATGTTCAGAGAGTATTAAAAATAATGGAATTGGATTAGATTTACAATCATTATTAATTATGCCAGTACAAAGTAAGCAATAAATAGAGTTGAAGTAATAATCAGAATACTAATACATTTCTCACTATTTAGGAATACCACGTTATAAATTATTAATTCAAAGTTTAGTTTCATTTACACCAAAAGAAAGTAGTGATTCAGCACTATTGGGTACTGCCCTCGATACCATATCAAAGGTAGCAGATCATATTAATGAAAGTATTAGAGAGAGACAAAATTTAGAAAAGATTCTTTTCATTCAAAGAAGATTCACTGGTCAATGTCCACCTCTTTTAGCTCCATTACGTACTTTTATTAGAGAAGGTAGTTTAACAAAAGTATGTAGAAAAGAAAACAAAAAACGTTGGTTCATTTTATTTAGTGATGCCATAGTATATGGTCAGAGAATAGATACAAATATTGCAAATCCAATTTATAAATTTCATAGACTATTACCTTTAAACACTTCAAAGATTTTAAATTTAGATGATACTCCAAGTATGTTGATAATATTTTTATAATAATAATAATAATAATTTTATATTCTAATACAAATAATCAAAATAGGATTAAAAAATTCATTTCAAATTAAACATCCAATTAAATCATTTACATTGATTGCTGAAAATGATCAAGAGAAATTATCATGGATAACATCGATTGAAAAGGTATTGAAATTTATTAATCAAAATGAAGGATCTTTGGCTAGAATGAATAGTATGTATAGTACATTGCATGTATTGAAGACAGAAGAAGTTGAACAAGTATCTTCTGCTCCTATTTGGATCCCTGATCATGAGGCAGTACAATGTATGGAGTGTGGCATTAAATTTACAGCTATTCGTAGAAGACATCATTGTAGAAGATGTGGTAATGTGGTTTGTGGCAAATGTTCCGATCAAAATATACGTTTAGATAATACAAAAAAAGAAGTAAGAGTATGTAGATCTTGCTACTCTTTTATTTATTTACAAAATTCAAACAATAGATCCTCTGTAATGGTACAAGATCCAAACACACTTCAAGCAGATTTAAACAATATGGCTTCTTCATCTGCAAATATAAGTGGTTTATCTTCTCCAGATTTAACTAGTAGTAGTGGCAATAGTAATAGTAATAGTAATATTAATCCTATTCTATTGGCAAATATTGGTGGTGAAGTATCTTCTTCATCTGATAGTGAAACAGAAGAGTCTTTATCAACAAATAGTTCTCGTCAAGATATACCATCTTTAAATATTGTTAACAACAATGATAATAGTAATAGTAGTAATATTAGTAATATTAATACAACACCTCCTAGTACACCACTTCCAACTAAACAAACAACAACTACATTAAAAGAACCAACATCATCAAGCACACCACCACCATCTTTATCAAAAACTGGTGCAGGTAATAATTCATTATTAAGTTTTTGTAGTTTTGTTATTAATACATCACCAAATGTATCTCCTGCTGCAGAAAGAAGACCAAAGTTATCAGATCTCGCTAAACAAGATATGCCAAATACTAATCTTAAAACTAATAATAATGATAAAGTTGTTGGAGAAAAAGTTGTATTACCGGATATTAAACCATTATTAAATGAACAATCATCATCATCATCAACAATACCATTATCACATTCAACATCATCAAATAATTTGAAATCAAATAATTTACCAGTCTCATCACCTATTCTTCCACCCATTTCACCACCTGTATCACCACCTCAAACTCATCAGACTCATAATATAATATTACCACCATCAATATCACCAGCATCCCCAACATCCCCAACATCCCCAACAACAGTAACACCTCCACCAAATAAAACTTTACCTACACCACCACCCAAATCACTTCCACCAACACCCCAAACAAAGAAACCATTACCTCCTCCTCCACCACCCAAATCAAAATCCATTGTGGAGCTTGATACTCAAGCTATTCAAAATAATATTGAAAATATAAACTTGACAAATTCATCTCCTAATCCAACACTAACAACAATCAGTCCTGTACAATCAACATCATCATTATCTTTATCGGCCAACAATAATAATAATAATAATCTACCACCACCTCCTCCGCCTAAAAGGAAAACAATGGCACCAACTTATCCAATACCAATTACCCCATCTTCCCAGTCACCACAATTGCCTGAAAGAAATAAGACACCACCTACTATCCCTCCAAAAAGAGCACAATAAAGTTGTATCTTGTTAATTTTTTTTTTTTCTCAAACCAAAGTGTATCTTTTTAGAATGAATAGATTGGTTCAACAAAATTTAACTCGATTCGGTTGAATGATTTGTTCAGAGTCGTCTGGGATTAAAGTAAAATTCCTTTATTTTTATTTTAACAATTTTTGTTTTAATTAGGATGTAGACAATTACAATTTTTGTATCTTGTCCCTCCTTCACTTTTAAAAAAGTAGGGAAGTATATAAATTCTACCACGATTTATAGATAAATATCACAAAGCCGTGATCGTATAGTGGTAGTATACAGCATTGTGGCTGCTTTGGCCCAGGTTCGATTCCTGGTCGCGGCACTTTTTAATGGATTTAATTCATTTATCGGTGTTGGATTTCTTTATCATTTTTGACAAAATTTTAAAAAACAATTTTAATAAATATGGTAGTATTTATAAAGGGGTGGTGAGGTTTACCATGTGAATTAATAAAACATATTAATATATAAATATTAGAATAAAGAGATAATTCTTTAAAATGATGAAAGCATGAATACGTTTTGCATTACAAAATCATCAGGACTACCACTTTCTCTTATGACATTAATTTTTGGATTATGATCTGAATTTGAGGTTATACTACTATTGTTACCATTGTTATTGTTGTCCCAATCATTACTTGTACTGTTTCTCAATCTACTTCTGTGATCCAAGTGAACGGATTAGGATCCTCTAGAGGAAAAGTTGATATTCATATTGTTGAATGAAGAGGTGAAATGATGCTCTTTATTCAATTGAATGGCCGATGGTTGACTGCCAATAATACTATTGCCAATTCTGTATTTCACCAAAGACAAGTCCAGACAATGGAAATATTTGTTTCCATAATACGCATATCGAAATGATCTTAAGAGTAGTTGGGCCAATTAGACCACACTCGTCTTCCCATAGAGTGGTGATAAACGATCCCAACAAAGACGATGGCACATAGGGTTGAATTTCACTACCCTCGCCATTTTTTGTAATTCTGGGTGTGAGGAGCACAAACATTGTTGGGATTCTTAAGAAGTGATAAAGCCAATAAAAAAGCCAAATAGTAGTTAAATTAAAACACTATATTTATTTATTATATTATTATATATTTAAATATTAACTAACTGGGGCGACAATTTCAAAACAACCAGTTCCAGACTTAACGACTTGACCCAAAACAATACGAGATGAAGGAGAAATAACATTATCACTATCACCCATAAGAGTACTTCTGGCCAAGAATTGGAAAGTAGTTTCAAAAGACATTTTTTGGAATGGAGATGTATTGTTTTCAATGCCATTACGATTGAGAGCCTTGTAGCCACCCTCAAAGGTCATGTAATCGGCCAATAATGTGAGATGACGTTTATCTACACTAATACCATAGGCACCAAATACATTTGAAATTTCAGATACAATGGCTTTACGACAAGCTTCAACACCATATTTACTTAGGATGCTACCGATATCATTGGTGTAGAGTTGATCAATCTTTAATTTATCTTTCATTTGGAAGAGTTCACGGAGATTGACACCTTCAGTTTGAATAGAGTATTCAGTGACACCATTGTTTTGTTTTTCATTGATAAAAGTACGAGTGATACCCTTGCATGATTTGATGACACATTTCAAAGCCTCCTCTTCAACGATACCCAACATCAAAACCTTTTTGCAGTCGGTTGCAACGGTAATGGTAAATGATAAATGTGATTGATTGAATTTCATATTGAATGCACTAGATTTTGAATCATTCTTGTTGGTGGAATCTGAATCTGAATCTTGTTGATCTTTATCATCAGATTCGTCAGATGATTCTGAATCTGAAGAGGTAGAAGATTTCTTTTTCTTTTTCTTTTTCTTTTCGCTATCACTACCGTCGTCTTCATCGGCTGAATCTTGTTCTTCTTGATCTTCTTGTTCTTCATCTTCATCATAACTGACTTGTTGTTTCTTTTTATTCTTTTGTTTGGCAGTGGCACTGTCATCATCATTTGAAATGGTACCTTTTTTCTTTTTGCTGCCACTATCATTGGCGTTTTCATCTTGGTGATTATCGTTTGTACTTGATTCATCTTGGAATTCAATTTGACCTTCGTCATCAATATCTGATTTTTGTTTTGAACCTTTACCAATGTCTGGATTCTTCATCTTTGTGGTTCTAACAACTTTTCTATTGATGGCCTTGATAAAGGATTCATAGATACGAGTCAAATCGGCATTAGACTCGATTCTGTGGAGTTCAAAGATTGACTTCAAGTTTTTGGTAAATTGAATCTCGACGTCATAGTGACGCTCAATATCTTTGGTTGATTCTTGTACAGTAATTTCATTGATAAGATCAGACATTCTGAGCAACTCTAAGTATTTGGCCAATTTTTCAGTCTTGACCTTGTCGGTTGGATCATTTAATTGGAATTCCATCAATGGAGTCAATGGTTCACGAGAGGCAGTCATAATAATTTCACGAAGACGTGGAATACCAAGGGTTACGTTGGCTTCACCTCTACCGGCCAAATGGAAAGTATTGAGTGTCATTTGAGTGGATGGCTCACCAATAGATTGAGAGCATAACAAACCAACGGCTTCACCTGGAGAAACCATACTACGGTTAAAGTAGAGATACATAATGTTTCTAAAGTCTTTTTCTTGAATCTTGCCAGACTTGTTGGTTGGGGTTTGAATGAGTTTTTGTGGATTTTGCTCGACGTATTTATTCAAAGCAGCCAAGAAAGACTCACTGACACAACCCAAGTCAGAGGATGGACTAAATTTGCTCATGAGTGGATCCAATTCTGGATCGTCCTTGAGATCGATAATGTATTGTTGGACTTTTGGATTGGACAATTGTTCAACCAATTGTTCATATGGGAATTGAGATTTGAACAAGTTGAAATTTTCGGCAATGTTTTGGAATTTGGTGAGATAGGGAGTCTTGGCAATCTCCAAACTGTCTTCACCATAGTTGAATTGAACGACAGAGCCATCGGCATCTCTGACAGTGTTGTCGTATTGAACTGAAAGACCTTCCAAATGCTTGATCAAACAACGTTGGAGATAACCAGAACGAGAGGTCTTGACGGCGGTATCAATGAGACCTTCACGACCGGCCATACAATGGAAAAAGTAGTCTTGTGGTCTAACACCAGTTAAAAATCTATCCATGACAAAACCACCAGCTCTTGCAGAGGGATCGTATGGTTGGAAACTTGGTAATGTCTTTCCACTGACCATACGTGGTACACGCTTACCTTCGAGTTCTTGTTGACCGAGTAAACAAGATACTTGTGAAAAATTAACGACTGAACCCTTGGCACCAGATACTGTCATCAATGAGAAATTATTGTATGGAAAAGCTTTACGTTGACCACCGGGAATAAGGGTATCAATGATTTTAGAGGTATAGGTGTTTAAGGCCTTTTTCAACATACCATCCAAACGAGCAACTTCTCTTTCAGATTGTAATGCCTTGCCGAGGAATTCACGTGATTCAATTTCATTGTATTCTTTGGCATTGGCAAATTTAGTGGCAACAGTGTAACCTTCTTCATTGGCCTTTTTGAGCGACTCTGCTCTAAACTTTTCTTCCTTGGCCTTCATCAAAAGATCATCGACACCACAAGTGAAACCACGAGTAGAGAGATAATTGGTAAACATTCTACCCAACAAGGTTAAGAGGGAACCGGCGACATCTGGATCATATAATTCGTAGCAAGTGTGAACCAAACCATAACTAGCGGCACCAAAATGACCTTTGTCTAAAATACCGGCCAACATTTCATTGTCTCTGATAATAACCATACTGTCACGGGTGATTTCTGGACCAGTGAGACCCCACATCTTGGTTGGAATCTTGGATGGAGCTTCGAGGTTCAATTGAACACGTCCAATGGTAAGATGGTTGAGGGCGGCACTAATCAATTGTTTACCACTCCACAATGGCATTGGTTTAACAATACATGGTGGTGGAGTTTGAATGGGATGTTTGGTGTTAATGGCCCAACAAGAGGCATAGAGAATGGATTGGAATTCGCTCTTGGTAAAGAGTGTATCACGTTTGGTCAACAAAACACCAGTGAGAATGTGATCTTGAATCAAACCTCTGATTGGTGCACCGTTTCTTGGCACAAGATATTGATAGTTGTTGGCGGCAATTTCACGAATTTCGGCGCTGGCCAATAGGGATTGAGGGAAATGGATATTCATTTCATCACCGTCAAAATCGGCGTTATAGGTGGAACAATTACAATAGTGCATTCTGAGTGTCTTTTCATTTTTGCCCAAGACCTTGACACGATGACCCATAATACCGGGTTTGTGGAGTGTTGGTTGACGATTGGCCAATACGTAATCGCCATTGAGTAAATGTCTATATACCTTTTTGTTGATGCCACGTGGAGCATGTGGACGCGAAGTCAATAAAGTTTTGCTGAGAGCTACTCTCTTTTCGTGAGACTCTTTGCTGAGGTTGATGAGGAAACCATTCTCATCTTCGATAAAGTTGGCACCTGGGTACTTGTCTGGACCGTTGATGACGGCTTGAGCCAATTGATTAAAATTAAAACTGGTGACTGGTTGAGGGAAAGTGAGTGTCTTGGCAAAGTATTCGGGAACACCCATTTCGTTGGTTTCCAAAGAGATATCGGGGGAAATAACGGTACGAGCAGCATAATTGACACGCTTACCCATCATGTGTTTTCTAAAGAGACCTTCCTTCTTTTCCAAGATTTGCTTGATACCGTTGGCAACTGGATTCACTAAACTGGCAGATTTGCTATTGTCATACATGTTGTTTACGTGCATTTGGAGATCACAGACGGCATTGACTAAATTCTTGGCCTTGCCTTCACCGCTGTCGATACAGCTCTTGATCAAACGATTGCATTTCATCATGCCCTTGTAATGATTGTTTTGTGGATGTTCACCTCTACGACCATTGACAAAATTGGGTGGACGATAACGTGATGGAGTAACGGGGAATACTCTCATAAAGAATGATTCTACATTGCTCTCTTTGGTGAATCTTTCTTTGCCATTGCCGCTAGTGTTGACGACCAAGTGGCCAAAGAGGAGATCCAATATCTCTTTTTCGTTTTCAAAGAGTTTCTTCATGTGTGATTCAATTTCCCATGGGGCAAACCAGGTACCATGTTCAGTCTCTTCATCGACAGAAGAAAACTTGGTCTTCATCTTGATGCCTTTATTAGCAAGATTCTCATTTTTGGCCTTGTATCTTGAGCTCAATGGCATAATGAATACCTTTGATTTGCTAGCATCACCATTACGAAGTCTGGGTGAATAACCCTGACAATTGTTACATGGCAAACCATAGGCTGTGTTTGATCCTAAAAATTCCTTTAAAACTGAACGACGAGCCTCTTCAAAATGTGTAGTCTTTTTCTCTGAAACATATTTATCTTGACTACCGCCATTTAAAAAGTCATCTGAATCTTTCATCTCTTCATCCTCATCATCATCATCTGATTCATTCTTTTCTTCTTCAGCTTTAGCTTTAAAACCAGATGCTAATTTCTTTACTGCATTTAAATCTCTTAATTTCTTTGCTCCAACGACATCTCCTTTAAATAATAATTTTAATTCATCAACATAATCTTTAATCTATTATTAATAATATTAATATATTGTAGTCGTGTATTACAATCATTATATCTCTACTTACAGTATCTTTACCATGTTTAAAAGAATGACAATTAAAACATTTACTTTGTAAAAGTTTAAATAAAACTGTAAAAATAACTGGATTATAACATGGAATAGCCAATTCAATATGACCAAAATGACCTGGACATTCAATATAATCTAATGAACAAACACTACATCTATAAATATATAAATAGAGATGGATATATTAATCACTATGTTCAAATAGAGATATACAAAGAAATAAAAAACACAAACCTTTCAGGGGGACCAGTTGGACCGAGTGCAGGGTCATGTAAACCACTTGGTACAGGACCACCGAGCATATCAAAAGATTCTACTTCCATGATTTGCTTTACACTGAGCTTTCTAATATCTTCTGAAGTATAAAATTGAAATGATACTCCAGAGATTTCATTTTTAATTAGATTACTATTTTGAAATGACATCTTTTATATATATATCTGTATCTATATCTATATATCTATTTTTGAAACAAAGATATAATGTAAAGAATAAAAGTGTTTAGTGAACACACAAACTTTACAAATATATTGAAAAAGCTTTTTCAATAAAAAAAGATATAAATCTATATATAAAAAATAGAGAGATAGAGTCAACTCGTCTCAATCAACGTAAAAAAAAAAAAAAAAAGAAAAAAATTTTTCATTCGTTTTCGGTCTTTCGAAAAAAAAAAATAATAAAAAAAAAAAATAATAAAAAAAAGTTTTTAAAATTTGAAAATATCGTTGGAGGAGGGAATGAATCTGAATAATGATGATCATATTTTATCAAACAAATAATATGTATTTATTTAAATTTAATATACTAAAACATATGCATACAGAGAGTTTTGTGTCACAAGTTCAATTTACATTATAATGAGAAAAGACTGATAATAGATTTCTTTCTTGGTTGAGGAATAACTGGTGAGGGACTCATTGAAATATTTACACCAGATGAAACACCATCAGTAACACAAGATACAATGGTGGGTGAGCTTGGTGCTCCTTTTCCTTTTTGGAATGGTGATCTTGAGACTGAACTATTATGATTAATAGGTTGAGATAGATTTGTTGGTGTTAATGATCCATCCATATTGTTGTTGTTATTATTGTTATTATTATTATTACTACTACTCATATGTGAAATGCTATTGCTTGAATTATTTAATGAACTACTATTGATATTTATATTGTTATTTGTACAGCTAGATGTTAAATTATTATTATTGTTGTTATTGTTATTATTATTACTACTATTGTTATTATTATTACTATTATTAAATGAAGAGGAATTTGTTAAATTTGTTGATGGAGAATTTGGAAAACTTCTTCCAGTGTACAAATATAATGGTGCATCATCATAAAATTTATCTTTATCACTATTACCATTATTATTATTGTTACTATTGTTATTATTATTATTATTATTATTGCTATTTGAAATTTTAACATTTCCCATTTCTCTTTCAATACCTATGCTATTATTGCTTGTATTTAAATAGTTTGGATTATAGTGTTTTAATTGTTTTCTAAGTTCTAATATTTCCTCTTCTAATTGAGCATGTCTTTTTTCATGTTGCTAATTTTGTGTTTTTTAATTAGATGAATATTAATATTAATTGATCAATTATTATTATTTGATTATTATCATTATGGTGATATCTTACTTCATTTTCCAATTCATATTCAGATATTAATTTGTTTAGGCCATTCATTTTACATTCTTGACTTTCAATCCTTTGTCTAAGTTCTAAATTTTCTTTTTCCAAGCCATAGACAGTCATTTCCAATCCTCTGAGTTTTAATACAGGGGATTGTAAAGGGTCTCTTTTAGGTTCATTGATGTTTGTGTTAACATTAAGAGTACTATTGCTACTAATCATTGTGGAAGTCATGTGGTTTAATTATTATTATTATTATTATTGTTATTATTATTATTGTGGGTGGTTGTGGGAGTGATAGTAGATGACTAGTGATGCAGATATAAAATACTATCAGCAACAATAGAGATAATCTATTTTTTTTTCAAAAAAAATACAAGAGATAATATATGTATATGATATGAGTAGAAATACTATTGATAAACAACTTAATGACCTTTACAATATAAAAAAAAAGAAAGTAAAGAAAAGAAAAGAAAAAA
>AJWJ01000283.1:0-29657 GCA_000277445.1 Polysphondylium violaceum
TTTTTTTTTTTTTCACTGTGTGTGTAGTTTCATTTTTACGCGTTTAGTCATCTTTTTTTTTTGTGTATCTCTTTCTATATTTACTACGGTTACATTCTCTTTATTTATTTAAATACTAATTGAAGAGAATCTTATTTATTTTTGTTGTGCGTGTTTAAATTATTTATATATTATAAAAAAAAAGAAATGCCATCCTCCTCAAGTAATAATACAAACTCCAGTAACACACCATTATTGGTAAATCCAGCAGCATCTTCTGCCTCCTCTAGTAGTGGCAGCAGTATTGCCACCTCTAGTGTCACCAGTGGCAATAGTAGTAGAAGCAGTATAAGTAGCAACAACAGCTCGACAACCTCTATCGGCGGCCAAAACGGATACCTCCAACACCAAGAGAACCAACTTAATCTCACTGGTATTACCACTAAAAATATCAATGACTCTTATCAAGTAATCTCAAAAATTGGTGAAGGTATATCTGGGTATGTATTTATTTAATGATTTTTATTTAATATTTAGATTCATTGTTATATCTTGGAGTTCATTTTAGTTCATTTTATAGTTTACATCTCTTTTTTTTACACGCTTTTCAAACTTTCGTTCGTTTTTTTTTTTTGTCATAATATTTTTTTTAATTTTTTTCATTTTTCAAAATTTATGTTTGATCAAAATTTTAATTAAGCTCAATATCACTATAGATCTGTATATAAAGCCATTAAGAAAGATACCAATCAAATGGTAGCACTTAAAAACTTTAAGGGATGGACAGAGAAAGATCGTGCATCTAGAGAAGAGTGTTCATTATTAATACAACTTCGTCACATTCCATATATCACTCCCATCATTGATATTTGCACAAATTTAGAATCTAGTGAACAAGTCATTGTATTTCCATATTTTGAACATGATCTCTCTGGTTTATTAAGCGAAAATAGACTCTCTATCCCTCAAGTAAAGTGTTACTTTCTCCAACTCTTGGAAGGTATCGACCAAGTTCACAAAAGCGGTGTGATGCATCGTGATATTAAAGGTATGTGATTTTCATAGTTGATTCATTCTAAATAATTAATTATTTTAATCAATCAATCAATAACAATAACAATAATTATGATAATATATCACAACCATCATCACACCATCAACAACAATAATAACAATAATTATAATTAATATTGATACTAATGATAATAATTTAAGCTGCAAATATTTTAATTAATAATAAAGGATCATTATTTATTGGTGATCTTGGAACTGCAACATCTTATCTTAAAAGATCAGTATTTTCAAGTAAAGTAGTAACATTATGGTATAGAGCACCAGAATTATTACTTGGAGCCACTCAATATGGTCCAGAAGTTGACATGTGGTCAGTTGGTTGTGTTTTAATTGAATTGGTGACATCACGTAACTTTTTACCAGGTTCATCTGAACAACAACAATTGGAAGCCATTTGTAAGTTATGTGGAACTCCATCCGAAGAGAATTGGGCTGGTGTTTCAAATCTTGCAAATTATAACCAAATTTCACATTTACCACTTTATCCAAGCAAGCTCAGAACTGTTTTTAAAAAGTAAGCTTCAATAGGTTATTAGCCACATTTAATATATATATTTAATACTAATTTATTAAAATTTTAGTTTTTCAAATGATTTTCTCGAATTATTAGAAGGATTATTAACATTGAATCCAAAAAAGAGATTAACAGCAGAACAAGCATTGGCATCACCATTTTTCACCAATCAACCATTACCCTATAAACCAGAAAATATGCCAGGTTATCAACCAATTCATGTTTTGGAAGCTGTTCAAAAGAGAATGCAACAACAAGAAATCGAAGTCAAAAAACAACAAGAAGAAGAACAAATCAAGAACCAAGAATTTTTGAGAAAGCAAGAAGAATTGAAAAAACAACAATTGGAACAACAACAACAAAAACAAGAGGAACAAATGAGATTGAAATTAAAACAACAACAAGAAGAGCAACTCAGAAAACAACAAGAACAAATTAAAAAACAACAACAGGAAGAACAAAAAAAATTAGAACAACAAAAAAGACAACAAGAATTAAAAAGACAACAAGATGAATTTAGAAAACAACAAGAAGAAATTAAAAAGCAACAAGAATTAAAGAAACAACAAGAAGAATTAATTAAAAAAGAACAACAACAATCTAGTAATATTACCATTCCTGCCAATACTCATATTTTTAATCAACAAAGTAATAATAATCAACAACAACAACAACAACAACAACAACAACAAATTGATCAAGATAGTAGAAATAACCTTAAGAGATCATTGGATTTAGTTGATGATATTAGAAATTATGAATGTGAAACAGAGAGTGAATGTGAATATCATTCTCAAGATGAAGAAGACTTTTTGTCAGATGTTGATCAAGATGATTTAGATGAAGAAGAAGAAGAAGATGATGATGAAGACTCTCAAGATGAACAAGATTTCTCTAGTGACGATGAGGACTATTATCAAGGTAATGGTCAAAACTCAAACACTATTGTCTTTACTCATCCAATCAATGCTTTTATTCAACCAAAAATCTCTGATTCTTCAAATGTTAATCCATTTTTACAACCACCTAAAAAACAAAGAACTACTACTCCAACTACCTTTTCTTCAAACTCTTTATCGACTCCTTTGATCATTCATTAAAACGTATGGTCCAAAGGAAGTGTAGGTAGGGGTCGGAAAGAATATAAAAGGTTCTCTATCTATCTTTTCCTCTTTCTCACCCTCTTTCTTCTCTCTCTTTTATACACACATCACACTTTTCAACAAGTATAGTCTAACAATCCATATTTGTGAAATGGAAAAAGTGTCTTGTTTGTTTTTTTTTTTATATATTTAATTTTGGTCAAACCATACAGTAGTAGTAGTAGTAGTTGTAGTTAATTCATTACCACCATCACCACCACTCCCAATATTATTTATTAAAGCACACACGTTTGCAGCTCACATTATCATCACTTTATAGATTTCCCTCTAATCTATATGCCGATCCCCCATATATTTTTTTAAAATACCCAACACATATACAAATCCCCCACCCCATGTAGATAAAAATCTAGTTAATTGGATACTGACACTCCAAACTAGATTTCCCAAAACATCCGTTTTCCCCAGAAAAAAAAAAGAAAAACACTTATATTTAAACTTTCAAATGGTAATATATAAATAAAGTAATAAAATATAAATAATATATATTTTTTTTTTCAATCATAATCTATTTTTGTCTTTATTATTATTATTATTGTTGTTTTAAAGTATATCAAGAGTATATTTTTAAAAAGTTGAATAAAAGAGAATTATTATTGGTTTTAATATAAATTGTACAATGTTTTTATTTAAGTAAATTAATTAAAATTGAATGAAAGATAACTAAGAGTGCCAACTTCATAGTGTCTATTAATTACTTTACTTGAAGATATGTCATCAGAGGAACTAGCGCCTAGGGCTACAAAGAATGGGAAAAAGTGTTCAGCGGTGGGTACGGCCAATCGAGCATTGGGTGCTAATTTTGACCAATTAAAGAGATTATCCAATTGGTTGGATTTAACATTTTCTATGAGGAAATCATCAAATTTAACGGCCCAAGGTTCGGGTTTATCTTGACCCCATTTAATAGCTCCAAGATTGTGTACAGTTACACCACTACCAATGATAAGTATGCCTTCGTCTTTTAATCCTCTAAGACTTTTACCGATTTCATAGTGTTGTCTAGCATCACCATTGGGATTGACAGAGACTTGAACCACAGGAACATCTGCATTTGGAAACATTTTCATCAACAATGTCCAACTTCCATGATCCAGGCCTCTTTTAGTTTCTTTTTGAGCTTTTAGTCCACTCTTTTGTAATTTATCCAATACAGAGTTTGCTACTGATGATGAGCCCTTGGCGGGATACTTTATTTGATACATTTCCTTTGGGAAACCATAGAAATCATATATTGTATCATAAGTATTATCGTGAACGGATACTGTTGTGACTTCTGTTTCATGATGAGCAGAGAAAATTACAATTGCTTTAGGTTTCAATGAATCACCCAATGTGTTGAGAAATTTAGTGTATGGAGTTGTTTGGATAGCCAACATAGGGGATCCATGTGCAATGAACAACGATGGCATTTTTAATATATTATTTGTCATTTTATTATTATTATTTTGAATATTGGTGGTAATTATAGGATTGTTATTAAAGTTATAGAAATTATAGGATAAAAAAAGGCAAAGAATTAAAAAAATCCAGTGTATAAATCTCATTGATTGAGAGAGGTGAGAGAATAAATAATATAATTCATTTGTCGACTTTTTGCAATTAATATTTATATTAATAAAATATGAAAAAAAAATAAAAAAAAATAAAAAAAAATAAAAAAAAATCTACGCAAAAAACATTCCCGGAATGCATTCGAAACAACAAATGATTCTGAGCAAGATATATGTATTTTTATTTTCTAAATTATGGTATAAGTTTTTGAGGATACCAAACTACAGATCAAATAAATAAAAATAAAGAAACAAATATTTATATAATGAATATTTTTATTTAATTAAAAAAAGTGATCAATATTATTATTATTATTATTATTCATATGATTGATATTATTCATATTATCATTATTGTTGTTGTTGGGAGTATAGTTTTGATTTTGAATTTGGTTTTCATTTTCATTGTTAGCAGCTATAATTAACAATCTACCATCTTCCAAACCAACCATCAGGTGTCTTTGATCAGATGACATAGCCAAAGAGTGAATTGGTGTGCCAAACATGAGTTTGTGATTGGTTGGACGGAGATTGTAGAGGGTTCTGATAACAACAGTGCCTCTTTCACCACCAGTGATCAAGTACTCGGGATAGGTGTTGTCTTTGCTGACAATCATGCTGTGTAGACGTTCGTGAGTGTCGATAGATTTCAATAGTTGACCATTGATGGTATAGAGATAGATCATGAGATCGGCCTGACTATAGATGACAATGTAGCCTTGATAGGTAATGGCAATGAGACTGACGGGTGATTGTCGGGGGAGATAGATGGATCTGACATATTCACCGTGTTTGAGGTTATGGATGATACAGGTGCCGTCTTTGGAGCCAGAGATAGAGATGTCGAGTTCAACATTGATATCGACACAGGTGATTTCGTCATCGTGACCATAGAGAATGTGGTCGGGCACATCGGCAAATCTTGGAGCACCGCTCTTGTTGTTGTTGTGAATCTTCCATACCATGACGGTGGTGTCTTTGGAGCCAGTGATTAGCGTTTGTCCGTCGGAAGCCATAGCCAAGCAGGTGACTGTGTCTTTGTGTTTGACAACACTTTGAATCAGTTTGGCACTGTCCACAAAGGAAAGTTTAAAACTATTGTCCCAATGAGCGCAACTAATGACATATCTGCCGTCGTTGGTAATGGCAAAGCAGTTGGGAGATATAGTGACATCATTGGCAAAGGGTAGACCAATACGACGTTTGGTGGTTGTCGATGGATCCAATTCAAAGGTAAAGGGCGAGATCTTGTCGTTGGGGATGTTAGGGAACCATTTGTGATTGGTTGTGGTACGTGATTTGTCAATGACAGTGACACGATCGGCTACCAAATAAGACATGATTGGATTGTTTTCGGGGATAAACACATAGACAATGGGGTTCTTGCTGGAGATCTTGAGGAAATAGGCCTGGAGAAGATTGGGCGAGGTCTTGAGAATCGAGTTTTGGCTTTCATTTCTTGGTTCCCTTGTGGGATGAGGTTTCTTGGGAAAGAGTTGAGTGGGAGTCTGACCAAAGTTGTTGATTTGTGATTCGGTAGCCTTTCTTGTGTTTTCGTCCTCAATGAGATCGATATTGACAGAGCCCTCATAGGTGAGATAGTAGAATACATTGCATGCCTCTTCAGCAAATCTGCCTCTTTGTTTGAAACCAAAGATCAAATCGATCCATTCGTGGAGATGAGCAGACACATAGTCCGACTCCAAAGCCTCCCTATTGATTCTGACAAAGTCTTGTGGGGTGGCAGCCCAAGGTGGCAATTGAACATCGCCAATGACGTGGCCATTCTGTTTGGTGCCAAAGTGAAAGTTGTTTTGATTCAAAAGGAATTCAGGCATATAGTAAAACTCGGGGATCAATTCCTTGACATCTGTTGAGCTGGTAAGAGTGTTTTCCCAAGCCAATTCGATCGAGTGAAACATACGATCGGCGTGATCAAACTTACCGCCCTGGAGTTGAAGGAAATGGGTGGTAAAGGGCTCCATACGAATCATGTAAAACAACACAATGCCTGCGCTTGAATAGTGACTGCCGTAAAAGAATTTTGGAATGATGGGATCATCAAAGCTTTCATAACGCTCTTTGAATATTTGTAGTCTTCTTTCGTTGAGCGCACCAATGGGTTTGGAAAGATCTCTAAAGGTCTCGGGCTTGCTTAAATCGAGTTGAGGTGATTTGTAATCGGCGATAACCCAAGGAAACACTGGATATTGAGTGAGGTCGTTGCATGTTCTACCGGCCACAGTGTTTAGTATCATGAGATAATCAAAATTGCATATCTTTCTCTGTTGCCAATCGGCAGTGGCCTTTTTAAGAGTGTCGGCTGGTGAGAGGGATGGCTCGGCTCTAAAAAAGACACGTCTGGCGCTGTTGATTTTGCTAAAGACCTTGTTACGATCGGTTTTCTTGAAATTAAAGAAATAGTTGGTCTTGTCCTTGAGGAATATTTCAATGGCACTGCCTCTGAGTAGGTAACGACGGGGTGACACATCTTTGATCATTTCTGTGGGCCAACGTTTGAATTTGGGGATGATTCCAGCCTCGATTTCCTGCTCGCTCTGCTCTTCTGTGAATATCAAATGACTGGTGGTGATATCAAATCTGCCCTTTTTGGAGTTCATGGGATTGATCCATTCGCATGTAGTGGTGTAGAGCAACTTTTCCTTTTGCTGTTGTTGTTGCTGTTGTTGGAGTTGTTGTTGTTGAATCAATGTGTTGATATCTTCGTCGTTGATGATGGTCCAGTCGGAATCTTCGTCAGTGTCTTGTTTCTTTAGCGGAATGACAATGTTGTCTTGTTGGGGAACCTCTTGTTGGGCGTTGGGTAAAGACTCGTCAGCAATGGCACAGTTCAAATGCTCGTCAAACTTGTAGTTTCTCTTTAGCTTGAGTCTCATTCTCGACGTGTTTTCAGTCTTGTCCAACTTCCAGTGCACCAAGCTTTCGGTGGTACCCCAAGGTCCTCTTTCATTTGTCAAACTTCTCAAGATCTTTCTCCACTGGACTGTGGTGTTGTTCAACTGCTCTCTGGTCGAGGTGAGATAAACGGATCTTCTCTCGCACTCGGGATTCCATAGATTGACTTGAACCGATTTCAGGTCATTGTCTGCTTTTCTCTCAGCCAGTGTAAAGTTTTCCGACTCTTTGTCGTCAATGTACTGTACATTCTTGCTGGCCTTCTTTTTACGCTTCTCTATAAACTGGATCAATAGTTTTTCCTCTGCACCAAAGTATGTGTGACTATTGTTGTCAATGTACTCGACCAATTGCAACCAACGAAGTGAGTTTACCACAATTGTGCAAAAGTCTACGATTCTAAGCGAGTCGGTCAACTCGCCCATCCAGGTGGTGATCTGGGTCTCGATTTCATTGATCTTTTGATTGTTGATTGGACTGTTGCCCAAGGGAGAGCCAATCGATATTGAGCTGCTGCTGCCGCCACCGTTGTTGTTGGCGTTGTTCGGAGTGCCGCCTAATCCGTTGATGGGGATGTTGCCAATCTGTTTCATGACAATATAGTCAATGATTGATGATTTGAATTTCCTAATGATATCCTTCATAAATGGTACCATGGCCTTTTGGTGATTGGTCATGTTTTCGTCGATGGTGACCTTGAGCATCTTTATCATGGAGGACAGAGTGAAGAGACAACGTGCATTTGAGTCTTCAGACTTTGAATGAAAGTCTTTTTCCAGTAAATGCTTTAATCTGATCATGTGAGACATGACGACATTGACTGAATCAACTTTGGAATTACAAGATTCATTCAATGCCTCCAACGTCAATCTCAATATCACACGTTGATGGTGAGTGTGAAACATGAGATTGGTCGTCTTGCCAACCACTTGCATGTTTGATGTGGAGAATATATCGTGGGAATAGGAGTACAACTTTAATGTATCAACCAATTCCAAGATTTCTTTTACTAGACCACTATCCTCCCATTCATTTCTATCATTCAAGTGTAGTTTACTATTATTGTTGTTGTTGTTGTTGTTGTTACTATTGCCACCATGATTGGCACTAATAGTCGAAAAGTTGGTACTAGAATAGTTGGAATAACTAGAATGGGCAGAATGATTACCACCGCTACCGGGTGAAGTAGATTGAACATTGCTACTGCTGTTGCCAATATTGATACTATTGGCCAGGCTATTGTTGGCCTCGGTGTCTTCATTGAGCAATTCCAACAGAGTAAAAGAGATTGATAGATCTTCTTTGGGTGTATAAAAGATAAACTCTTCAGCCAACATGAGATAGGAGACAATGTTGTCCAATATCTTTTTAGGCTTTTTGATGAGAGTTGATGGATGATCACTCACCAATGTGTGGGCCTCTGATTTAATCGAACAGACAATGTTGGTCAACAGTGTTCTGATGATGGTTGTGTAATCCAACACACCACGGTCGCTGTATGGTCTGAGGGTGGCAATGATTTGCTCGAGGGTCTTGAAGCCTGGCTTAGAGTCGTGGAAGCTGTGGATGGCGAGGATCTTCATAATGTCAATGATCAAGTCAATAACGTTGGAGTACTGAGTGTCGTTTTTGACTTCGGTGTCGTTGATGATCGAGAACAGGTGGTCTGGCCATTTCTCAATTTGGAGACACGAGGTTCTGTTGCTTGCGCAAATAGTCACCAACATCTTAATCTCTTGGAGGATCTGTTGACGGAGTACAATGCTCTCGGCACCCAACAGGAGCTTGAGTATCACGGCCAATATTTCATTGTTTTTAATCTCGACATATCCCTCGGCAGTGAGCTCGTCCATGTTGGGGTCGGAGTTGAATGTCTGGGGCGTAAAGTTGAAGCCCAGTGTAAAGGCCAACAGGTAGCGATAGGTCAAATCGGTGAATGGGAACAACTGCAACGAACGGCAAATGATAATCGAGTCTTGGAAAATCTTGGGCTTTCGCTTGTAGTTGGTGTTTGGTGCCGAGCAGATACAATGTATCTTTGAAATCAACTGGAGTGCAGCAACTCTGACCTTTTCATCGACGTTTCTCAGTAGACCAAGAAATATATCTGTGCCGCCGAGGGTTAACAACTCTTCAAAGAAAAGCTGGAATCCGCCATTGGTGTTGTTGGACGACAATAGATCCAAGATGAATTCCAACGTTTCGACCAACTGTTGCGAGTCCAAACAAAACACGAGGAATCTAATAATAGAGGTAACATCGTTGGTGCTTGGTGTTCTGAGCAAGAGTCTGAGCACCTCGTACAACACTTGACGCAAATCTTTAATGTCACAAGGACTGGGTCTCTTGCTCAATATTTCTTTGCTCCAAAATGGATGAGACATAAATATTGATTTACTCGTGGTGGTACTGTTGCTGCCATTGTTGTTGATACTGCCAATGACTGAATGTTCATACCAATAAAAGTCACACATGATATCAATGATCTTTTGAACAGTGATGATGTCACAGACTTGGTCATACTTTTCAAAGATGATTTGTTTGATCATAACAATCAAACTCTTTTGCACCTCGTATTTGGTTTTGATCCACAATGAAAAGTTGAGCAAGAGATGAGTATACACCTCCTCGACCAGCGAAGGATCAGAGATTTGAGTTGACATGTCTTTGAATATATTCAATGAGCCCAATGTCAAGTTTTCCGGTGTGATTTGTTGCAATAAATACCCCATCACAGAGAAACCTTGACATCTCAACATCTCTTCTTGGATGGCCTCACTGCCTCTGAGCATGTCTTTGAACAGGGCCAACACTTGGAATGTGAGCTTGCTGTTGTTGGTCACGGTTTTAAAGTTATCTTCGTCGGGTATCATTGACAGACTGTTGGGATCAATGGATTGGTTGATTTGGGGGATGAGAGGAAAGAGGACTTTGATACCACCCAAACAATAGATGATATCTTTGATATCTCTAGACACACAGGGATTGATCGACACGAGGACGGCATCATAGTTTCTGTCGCCGCCAATATCGGGTGTGTTGTCGAGACACAAGTCACCGTCGATAGCACGACAATTGTAATTTAAAAAGAGATGACTGGTCAGCGAGGAATCAAAGGTGTGCGAACTCTTAGTCGAGCCCTCGACGTCCTGGAACGAGGTGTTAAAGTTGGGACCCAGGGTATAGATGGCCTGGATCTGCGATGGCGAGAGCGACTCGTCAAATATGTTGAGTGCGCCCATCTGGCCATAGAGGGGGTTCTGTCGCTCGCCCGACACCTTGCTGTTGTTGCCAATTCTAAAGTTGTTCATCAAGTGGCCCTGGATATTCAATTTGATGGGGGCCTTGGCCCGCTGTTGGCCATCGACATAGATTCTAATCTCATTGGACGATATGAGGTTGGTTGAGTAGACAATGCAGACAAAGTACCATTTCTTTTCCTCAAATGAAAACGGCGTGGTAAAGATGGGCTTGCCAATCGAGTTGCTCACCGTGAGGATCTGGATCTGCTGATAGGCAAACAAAACCTCTATGCCACAGCCGGTGTCGCTGAGAAAACTCAGCAGACGGGGATTGTACTCGGGTGCGCCGGTGGGATCAAAAAACGACTCGATTCGCACCCAGGTGCAAAACGAGAATCCCTTGGGGAAGGGCCATTTGTCAAAAGTGGGCAAAATGATGGCCGAGTCCTTTCCATCGAAATCAAAGTACACTTGGGGACCAGGATTTCGCGAGACAGAGATGTTTTGCAGGGTGGACAAGAGAAGCACAGTAGTGGGAGGTCTGAAATCCCCGAGCTCGCTCTTTAGCAATCCAAATAGTTTCTTGAGCTCTCTCACAGTGACACTGTGGTACCCTAGTTGTTGAATTAAATTCAATATACCCCAAGTAATGTCCATTGGCTGATCCTTGTATATTGAGTCCAACAATATATAAATCAAGTGGTAATTGCAACAAACCGACTGATTGGTTGTGTATTTTTGCACGATCTCTGTAAACTTTTTCAATATCTCGTGTTGATGGTCCGTGGAAAAGTATTTCAACAAATTAAACAACAATATCACTGCATCACTATTTTGAATGATATAATTATAATCTGTATGGAACTCACTGTCAACAATCTAGATTGTATTGAATTGAATTGATTAGTTGGTTGGTAATTCAATTATTTATATCTATTACATACCATATCAAATAATATATCCATAGTGTTTTTGGATACGGTGCCTTCACATTTAATGATGATGTCACGAAGGGTATCGTAGCCAATGTGGTTTCTAAAGTGTTTTTTAATCTTGGGGTTGTTGGTCATGAGCAAGACAATGGTTTTCAACACCGAGTGACAGAGGGTACTCAATCTCTCTTTGGTGTCGTCGGCATTGACGAGAGTGACAATCTTTATAAATACACCAAACTTTTTAAACAACAATTGCTTCTTTTGATTGTTTTTTGCAATCTGTTTGATGCCATCAAGTAGTGTGAGAATGAGTTCAAATCCATTCTCTAGTTTATCGTTGATGGTCTCCTCTCTGATCTTTGTCAGCTGGCTGATATAGGTCGAGTAGATGTCAGACAGCGTCGATTCGTTGGTGGGATTGAGTTTCATTAAAAAGAATATCTGACTAAACGAATAGGTCTTTGTCTCGGGTCTCTTTAACAAAATGAATAGAGTCTCGATCAAATCGATATCGTTGACGGCATACTGCGACAACTCTTCGTGGGCAATCAGTTGGCCCAAAAACGAGTATAAAATATTTCTAGCTTTCTTGACAAGATTGATGGGTGTTGTTGCCAATGTAGTGGTGGTCGATGACGACAATGATGTCGTTGACGATGATGGTGTAGTTGACTCTAAATCATTCTTGAGTAGGAATTGAATCATTTGAGAAAGTTGTTTAAATATCTTTAATTTGATCAACGAAGGAATGGTACCCTGTGGATTTGATTTAGTGATGTTGATCAACAATTGGCACAGCTCAATGGTGATTGCTGGCTTGGTCAATGACCTTTGCATTTCATTCAATATTGCATAGATTTCATCAAAGTTGTCTATATTTTTATGTGTTGCAAAGTATTGCAATACATTGATACAAGACAATCTCAATGCATTGAATAAATAAAATGTTCTCTTTTTATCATTCATTTGTTGTTGTTGTTCTGTTGTTGAGGCACTATTACTATTATCCAATTCATCAATTTGATCTTGTTTGGTTGAATAGATGTTGACGGCAGAATAATAAAAATGATCAGAGAATATTAGATCCCAAATCAAGTGTTTTCTAAAGACGGCCAAACATTGATTATGTTCAGTGAATAATTTTACAATGTATTCCAACATGGTCAATTGTAATTCTGGATATTGTGTTTTAAAATGTTCGAGTATTGCTACATTGTTACTATGACCGATATTATGAATCGATGAAAAATTATAGGTGGTTGTTGTTGTGGTTGTACTACTACTGCCATTGACACTAGTAGGAGAGTTTGGTGAGGATGTTGATCCTATATTATGCATTGATGATACAGGTGATGAATTGATACTCTTACTATTACCACTGGCACTGCTGCTATTGCTATAAAACTTTTCCAATAAAAGTTCGATTAAAAGATTATTTACAAATTTCTTGTCATCATGGCTATCGGTAATCTCGTTACTGTTGTCTAGATGATCTATACTATGACTATTACTATTGCCACTCATCATACCATGACTGGCGGCAAGAATGTTACTTAAATTGCCACTACTATTGTGGCTATGATGAATGTCGTCGCCGCCATTGTTGGTGTTATTGGTATCGGATGATGGATTGGTAGTGTTACTATTACTATTACTGTTACTAACTGGTGCTAATGAATTTGACAATGGTTGCCCCATAAAAGACTTTGAGGTGGCACCAAAGTTTGATGGTAAACTAGCGCTGTTGGCGGTGTTGATATTGGTGCCACTTGAGCTTAGATTTAAAAAAGAGCCAGAGCCCTGTGACGACATGTTGACCTTGGAGAGCGATATCGATGTAAACGACAATGAACTCAACACACCAAACAATTGATTCAATTGCAACACTTTGGAGCGTTTTAAAAAGGCTGGAGGAGACTTGCTGTTGGCCGACTTGAGATTCGAGTAGGTCGTGTACTTGAGACTACTGAGCACCGAATTCAAGTTGTCATACATGGTGTTGGAGGTGCCCTGGATGTTGCCAGCCAATATGGCCGACTGCTCATAGGCGGGCAACGAGACATCAAATTCCTCAGAGAGCTCGTTGCTGAGCACATGGTTGTCAGAGGGCTTAAAGCACTGCGACACCCACAATATGGTAGACTGGATCCGCTCAAAGCCATTGAAGTGGTAAAACAGTCTGGCGTTGCTGACATTGTTGCAAATAAACTCTTTGACGACACGGAGCACAAGCAGCTGGAACTTAAATTCGAGCTGAAGCGATGTCTGTTTCTTTTCAGGTATGGTGAATGCCTTTTTGCCAAACGACTGTACAATAGTCTTCATCTCGTTGCCATTCTCTTTGCATTTATAGGATCCTTGACTGGCATAGATCAGTATGCCCAGTGTGTCAATCAAGAGATACTGAAATGTAGACGAAGAGTCTTTGGGCTGTTTGAGTGAATAGAAATCAATATAGAACTGCAAGCAATCAATCAGTATGCCAATGATACCAAACTTGAATATCTGATTAGTGATATTACTGTTGTTTGCCCTGGTATCGTGGCTGTTGCCGCCACTATTTAAACTATTGTTTGATTGACCTGATGATGATGATCTCAATGGCGACATGTTTGATGCATGCATCAGGTTACCTATATTACTATTATTACTGCTACTGACAGACCATGTGCCATGGCCTGTGAGACTTGGTGATGTGGATGGTGAAAATGTGTTGGGTGATGTGGACGATGATGGTGGTGTTGTTGTTCCTGTTGTACCTGTACTACTACTATTACTATTACAACTCGTCAAATCTTTATCTGCTGTATCTATATTATTACTACTCGACAACTTTGTAATCTGATGCCACTGCCATTTATCTGGTATAAAGTTTGTGGCAATCTGACAACAATTGGCAAGTAGTACCTTTAAGTATGGCCACCATTTAACAAAGGCAGCATCTTTTTGATCCTTGAATCCAGATAGACGAAATGCAGCCAATCTAGCCGCTTGAAATGGATGAGATAGGGCATTCTCTTGTAAAATGATGATTGTGTTGGGCACCGATCTCGATAATATATTAATCAAACAAACATAATGAAGTCCATCTGGTATATCAAGATTATTATCGGTGAGTGCCTTGGACAATGACAATACAAATGAACACAACTGTCTCGTGATAAACTGTGTAGTTGATAAATCCAACATTGGCACTGCTTTTGATTTAATTGCTGTTATCTTTGTATCATAGTGTTCTGGATGTAAATCTTTATTCCAATTCTTGTATTGTGAATTATAATGTAATACAAATTCTTTTAAAATCTCATTACATGTCTGTTGTTGTTGTTATTTTTATTAATATCTACGTAGCCTATCTATCACTTCTATCTCTCTAATCTACTTACTTCTGGTGAATTTAAATTTGATTTGAATGAGGCCCAAAGAGCATCAGATATTTCTTGACCTCTTTTAGTTCTCCAAACATCGTTTTCAATGACATGTAAATCAGGATGTGATTTAAAACGTGCTGACCCAATGGTTTTGAGTGAATGGGCTGGTCTTTGAATAGATGCTGGAGCTGTATTACTATTGTTATTAATTACATTACTACTACTGCCAATACTAATGTTACTATTACTAATATTTAAATTTATATGATGTTGTACTGGTTTTAAAAAGTCACTGACTTCCTTTTTATTGTTATTGTTACTATTATTACTGGACATTCTGTCAATGTATGTTATCTCTATGTCCAAGGGATATAGCTATGTGTGTGTGTGTGTAGAAAATGAAAACCGAGAGTGTGTGAAATGTGTGTGTGGTCTAGTTTCGACCTTATATTTACAAATTTGAGGTACTTTCCAAAAAAGACCTCTTCTTTTTATCTCTCTATTAGTAGTACTATTATTGCTATTATTCTCGAGTTTAGATACAAAGATACAGATACATCACAACACAAAATTGAAAAATAAAATAAAAAATAAAAAATAAAAAAATAATTTTAAAAAAACCAAAAAAGATATTTTTAAATTTTTTTTTTCAAATAAATATTGAATTGAGTCCAGCGGTCTATGAATAAATGTGTGTATGTGTGAGAGTGAATAATTAATAATAATAATAATAGTGATGTAAGAAATCTTTTTACTTTTCCCAAATACAAGACCCTTGGGCATACACAATTATATTGTATTGTATGTATTCTCAAAATACGTTTGGAAATTTTTTAAAAGATTTTTTTATTTTTCAAAAAACTTTTTTGCTTGGAGGCGGTGGGGTGGGCAAGCCCCAATAATAAAGGGGGGGGGGTGATTCTGAAATCAGATATTATTAATGTGAGTTACTGAGAGAAAAGATTAATTTTATACACAAGGATTATTATTATAAATATTGTTGGTGGTGAGTTAAATAGGGGGTAATTGGGCACGGCATGTCGGACAGTCCATTTTGTATTCCATCCATTGCTGGAGACATCGAGAGTGGAATAGATGTTCACAGGGCGTGATCATGTAGTCTGTGTCGTTGGCCTCGACATCGTTCATGCAAATGACACAACCTTGGCCTTCCTCTCTGCTTCGAATGACGGCTGGGATGGGACGATAGTACTGGTATTTGGGTGGCAAGAGTGATTTGGGAATAAAGAATTGAGGACCCAAAAAGCTTTGCAACCACAACACCACCACTTGCACAATCATCCAAAACACCAAAAATTGACTAAACCCATACACGGGCTCGAGCTGCATGAAATTGGAGGGACAGCCATAAAAGTACAATGGAATCACGAGACGGGTGATCGAGATGCCAATGACGTATTTCCAGAGAAAAGGCTTTTTGATGGACCGTTTGGCGTTGGATATGATTTGGGGCACCCAGAACGAGTACATGAGAAACACGAAAAAGTTGAGGAGGCCGCTAAAGTAGTAGAGTATCATGATGCCGCCAAACAAACACGTGTAGAATTTCAAGTAAAACAAGGAAAACTCTCGTCTGAGCGAGGTCCATCCATCGGCAAACGCCTGAGGTCGTCGGGCCTTGAGAATAATAAGCAGGTATCGCATCTCAAACAGAGAAAAGGTGACAAATTGGAAGAATGCCGCTGTGGCAAAGGCGTTGAATATTTGTTCGATTAACACGCCGGCAATCAGATGCAAAAGACAGAGATAGGCGTCGAGAAGAGTTTGCATGCCAATCGAGTAGATGGATATTCTCGAGGCACCAGTTTGTGTGCCCGTGTAGTCCATTTGTCTAATGAGAATAAATATTTGTACAAAAGAAGACAACGATACCATGACAATGTAGTTTAATATTTTTGAACGATAGACCGACATTCTAGTGGCAGACGATTGGTAGTCCAACACAATACCGGCAAACAATGATATAAACTGTCCTTTGCCAAAATACAATGCCTCGTGTTCGTCTGAATGAATAGTGGTTGGATGCTCAACGAGATCTTGATACTGCTCTTTGGTCAAGTTGTTTAGCTGCTGTGTAAATACAAATATAAAACTACTACTATTGTCATTGATATATGGTGATTTGACAATGGTTAATTTACTGGAAGTACCATGACTTGTATGAGTTGATGATAGATTATTATTATTATTACTAGTATGTTTATCTCCACTATTTGTACTGCTACTACTACTGCTGCTGCTACTGCTTGAACTTGTTTTATCATCTTCATTATTATTATGATTACTATTATTATCAGATGGAAAGAAAACTTGATTTAGTTTCGACATATTATTCATTTGTTCTTTTAAATTTAATATTGAATGATTTGAATCCATTCCTTTGATTACATCAAAGTTTAATGGATTTGGTGTAGCAAGATAATAATTGTCTGCGATTGGTAATGCCACCAATGTGAGTAATCCAATCTTGTATTCATAGATACCATAGAGTTGGTACTTTAATTGATAATTATTTGAATAAACACCATCTCTAAGTATTAGATATCCTTCGACAATATCAAAATCTGTAGTTGTATTGTTGTTACTATTACTGTGACTACCACTATTAGTAGTGTTTGCTGCTGTTGTTGTTGGTGATGGTGTTGTACTATTACTACTATTATTGTTATTATTATTATATTTTATATTTGTAAAAGTGTATAATATTGAACCTGAATTTTTGTGAAATGATAGCTTTGAAAGATCCCCATTCGTTTCTGTCCAAACACCTTTATAAATATGTGAAATATTTCTAGGATAATAAACTTGATTTATTGCTGTTGATGCTGTTGATCCCAATTGCTCTTGATCCTAATGGGTCGTAAGAGATAATAATGTATGTTAATAAACTCTGTACTAAAACAACAAACTATAAACCACCACCAGCACTACTACTATTTAATATTTACAAATGAAAAAACAATATCAATGTTACTTATTAAACTATAAACAACAATAATAAAAAGAATAGATAGATATTTCATTTTTCTTGTTGTTTTGCAATAACTATCCTATCTTTATATAGGAGTTACAACATATTATTATTGAAAAGCGAGTGAAAAAAAAAAATGAAAAAAGAAAAAAAATCACCACACCTCACCAATTTCTCGATTTATGAGGGAAAAAAATTAAAAAATATATATAAAAAAAAAAAAAGATATTTTGCAAATAAGAATTCAAACAGGGCTTGGACCATTTGTTGTTTTGTTGTTGTTGTTTATATTATATATACAAATATTTGATATTAAGATTTTATTTGTTTTTTTTTTTTTTTTTTTTTATTTGTGTTTTTTTCTTTTTTTTTCAAATGCGTAGAGTGGGGTATATGTCTGACTACTATAAAATGATGATATAATCTATAATACATAATACATCATCCATATAGATTTTGATATCGAATCTTAATAATCATTTAATTTCACAACCATAACACTAATATTATCAGTCGAACCCATACTAAAAGCCAAATCCCTGAGTGTTTCACTCGATTTACCTGGATCTGATATACCTGAAATAATTAAAACTGCTTCTTCATCCGACACCTAAAAGATTGTTGAAAAAAATATCATATTAATATCTTGTGTGTGGCTGGATATATAGGAAGGAATGGTCATCATAATCGAGTATAACAATATACATACTAAATCCCAAACACCATCACATGCCAAAATTAAAAATTTATCATCCTCTGTAATTGTAAAACTTGATTGAAAAGGTTCAGGGGTAACATAGGGATTGAGAAAAGAGTCACCAAGTGCTCTAGATACCGCCAACATTCCATTTACACGACCATTTAAAACTGTACCACCAGCATTGATAATTCTTTGTCGTTCAGATTCCTCCACCGGTCTATGATCAAATGTTAATCTTTGTGTTGAAACTTTTTTATTTTCGCCTTCCATTGTAATCTTTCCTAAAATAACTCTTGAATCACCTACATTTGCAACATAAACCTTATCTTCTTGAATATATACTGATGCCTATGATAATAACGATTGATTAATTGATTGTTCTTATTTTTAAAAGAGATGATAATAAATAATTACAGCTGTAGTACCAATAAATGGCCAAGGAGCAATTTGTTGATTAATAGAGGAGTAGGCCAATCTAAATGCTTCTTGAGGTGTTTTGTTTGAATTTAAATACTCTGAAAATATTCTATATATATTGTCTGCGGCAAAATCAGATGCACTTTTACCTCCATGTCCATCAAATATACTGTAAAACTCTGAATTTGGATTATTTCTAAAACAACCATAGGCCACCATTCTGTCTTCCATGGTTGGTCTTTTACCTGTCATTTCGCTTTTACCTATAGTGAATCTAGTGCTTGGTGTCTCTGGTGGTGATGTAAAATGTCCGCCTATTCCCTCACTACCACCACCTCCTCCACTTTCATCGCCATTCAACATGTTTCCTGGTGAATTGTTGTGTTTGTTCATTAACTATATAGGTGTATGATGTTGAGAGTGTTTATGTGACTATTAATATCTATAACCAATAATCACACAAACAAATTATATTATCTCGATAAAATAAAAATAAAAAAAAATTATAGAAAAACTCTCTGCAAATCAATCGTTATGTGAACAGAGGTTTGGAGATCACTTGAAGAAGAAAAAAAAAAGGAAAAAAAAAAAATAAAAATGTGAAAAAAATAAAAATAAAAAAAACTTTGACACAAATACACAAAAAGATTTGAGCTTGATAAAATTATAATTGAAAAATGTAAAATGAATGTGGGAAAAAAATAACATCCATTACTCTCAACACACACGCGCGCAATAAATATACGCGCTCGAAAGTGGTTATAATAATTTTGTTTTTTTTTTCACTTTTCATTCAATTTTCGCGGATACAAATTATCTTGCACCACACACAGACATAGACATACACAGACACGACATATATATGAGATGATGGGGATAGGATAAATAAAATACATACTCTAAATAATGGTGTTTTATCATCTTCGTCGACAAGGGTAAGGGTGCTGTTTGATCGGGTTTGCATGACGCCCTTTTTAAATGATGCGATTCTGTTTTTAAATTTCCTGTTCCATGGGATGCTGTCAAAGATCGAGTCGAGCACGTATTGGACGGCAGTGTTTCTGGCCAAGAGATGCTCGAGTGAATGGAGTTTTTGGGATTCGATTTGGTTGTCAGAGAGATACAGCGACGTGATTGTGCAATTTCTCATGACCGATTGTTTGAGAGCTTGGAATCCCTTATCGGTGATATAGTTGCTGGCCAAGTCGACGACCTTGATATTCTTGCTGCACATGAGATAGGCAGCGACCATAAAGGCGCCCTCGTCAAATGCGTGCACGTCGGCGAGGTTGAGACGTGTGATGGTTTTGTTGTCTCTTAGGCCCGAGATGAGCAGGCCGATGCCCTTGGCGGTGAGATCGTTTCCGCCCAAATCCAGCTCGACAATGGAGCGATTGTGACGCAGACACTGAGCCAAGGCCTCGAGCGAACGACTCGAGAGCAAGGTGTTTTTCAGCGACAGCTTGGTGATGGTGAAATAGTATTTGGCAAGATACTCTTGAAAGTCCTGTTGAATCTTTTTCTTTTTCATGGTCGAGAGCGGTGTGTCTTTGAGCGTTGTTGCCAGATGACGATTGGCATAGTTGTTGTTGTTTTCAATGATTGCCGCACATATACACAAAAACAAACGCTCCGATATAAAGTGATTGTCCAAATTCAACGTAAAGTGGCTGAGCTCTGGTGGTATGAGCTGCAGCTTGCAATTTATCGTTGCCAACATGTTTTGATTGATGCCCTCGGCTTGCGGTGACTCCTGAAATGTTATCTTTGATTTATTACTACTACTACTGCTGCTGCTACCCTTTGAAAAGAGCACATTATATGCTTCGCTTTCTGTCGTAATCGTCGACCTTCTCTTTAGTCGCGCATTCGACGGTGTGCTTTGATCCTCTTGGTTATGCTCTGCGTCCACTGAAAATGGTGTAAAAAAATTACTGAGATTATCGGGATCTTCATAGATTCTCTTTAAAGATCTCCAAAATACAAATGCATCTTGATTCAAAGGTTCATGCGAATCCTTGGTTTTATCAAGTATTCCACCCATTATTATTTGTATTGGTTGTTATTATATTGTATTATTATCTCTGTCTGTGTCTCTGTCTGGTGATATAACGAGATATAAATATATATCTATGTGTATGAATAATAAATATCTCTCTAATTATTCTATTATTCTTATTATTATTGAAAAGGTATGTCTAATATACAGATATTTAATTGCTATATATAGTAAATTGATTTTAATAATGAAAAACGATTTGTTGTCAGGGGAGTGAGAAAGAAAAAAAAAAAAAAAAAAAAAAAAAAAAAAAAAAAAAGAAAATTAAAAAAAAAATCAACAGTCGAAAAACAGTTCAATGGAAATAATTGCATTATTTGAATAAAAGATAGAGAACAAGATATTATTGTTATTGTTGTGTGTTGCATTATTTTAAATTTTATTTTTTTGGAATGTGGGGGTGAGCCAGACACATATTAATATTAACCTTTAATAACAGCAATGGGTCTTAATTTTACAGTTTTTTGAGAAATTCCAGCTTTGTGGCAGGTTTCAATGACCTGGACCACATCTTTGTAGGACTCGGGTGCCTCTTCCATAATTAGTTTGGGTGAGGCAATACGGATACTGATGCCTTTGGATTGGAGTGAGTCGAGCACACCTTCGTAGGAGAGATTGTTTCTCGATTTATTACGAGATATTGAACGACCGGCACCATGACATGTGGAGCCAAAGGTTTCTTTCATGCCCAATTCTGTGCCTGTCAATACGTAGGAACAGGTGCCCATAGTGCCACCAATGAGCACTGGTTGGCCAGTGAATTGATAGTCGACGGGGATCAAGGGATGGTGGGGTGGAAAGGCACGAGTGGCGCCCTTTCTGTGGACCAAGAGTTTCTTGGGTCTACCATCGACCATGTGTTCTTCAAATTTGGCGATATTGTGAGAGACGTCATAGATTACATGCATGTCCAAGTCATCGGGTGCCGAGTTGAATGCCTTGGCAAAGGCCTGTCTGGCCAAAAAGGTCATTGACTGTCTATTGACCCAGGCAAAGTTGGCAGCGGCAGCCATACCTGAGAGATAGTCTTGGCCCTCTTGTGAATTGATTCTCGAGCATGCGAGTTGTTTGTCGTTCAAGTGAATGTGGTCACGGGCCATAGCCTTTTCCATGAGTGTGAGTGAATCGGTGGCCACTTGATGGCCCATACCTCTACTGCCACTGTGAATCATTACACAGACTTGGCCCACTTGATCGATGCCCATCTTACTGGCTGCTGTTTTATTGAATATTTCGTCGACGACTTGCACCTCAAGGTAGTGATTTCCTGCGCCCAATGTGCCGAGCTGAGGAAGACCTCTCTTTTTGGCTCTATCTGACACCTTTGTGGGATCTGCATTCAACATTCTACCATACTCTTCACAGTGCTCTTTATCCTCGACCCATGCATAGCCTTCCCCCAACGACCAATCGATACCCAACTCTAATGCGGCATCCAAAGATTTAGCATTCATTGGAATGACACCCTTACTACCTACACCCACAGGAATATGGTCAAATAGTGATTGACAGAGTTGTTCCTTGATTGGATTGATATCCTTTTCAGTCAAATTTGTTCTAAGTAATCTAACACCACAATTTATATCAAAACCTACGCCTCCGGGTGACACAACACTCATTGGATCCTCTGTATCAAATGCAGCTACATTTCCAATGGAAAACCCATATCCACTGTGAATATCTGGCATACCCAAAGAGTGTCCTACAATACCTGGTAAACTTGCAACATTTGCAATTTGTTTAACTGCTGGTAAAAAACCACCTGCTGATCCACGTGTTGAATATTGTTCCAATTCCTCAAATACTAAATCTTTAATTGAATCATTTACATATATTAATCCATCGACCTAATATTGTTTTTTGTATTTAGATATTATTAATAAATATAGATAGAAATCTGTAAAATGTGATTCAATTCTTACATTCATATTTGGGACAAACCCCTTTTTAATTTTATATCTAACACTATCAATCTTTTCAATAAATCCTATTTCTTCATTATATGATCTTGACATGTTTATATATATATATATATCTATCTATTTTATAGTATGTGGTTTATTTGATCTGTTTGTTTATTTAAAGTTTTTGTATGTATGTATACAACAATAACAATGACGAAACTTAAGCAATCAAATAAACATTTATGAAATTCTAAATTTTTTTCATTTTTTCATTTTTCAAAAAAAAATCAAGATTTGAGAAAAAACATGAAACAACTCAAGATATACAATTTTTCTCACAAATAAATGTGCTTTATTAATTTTGTTTGTCATATGTTTTTATTTTAAAATATACATTTTGATCTATTGCGGATAAAAATTTTCTTTTCTCTCTTTTTCTCTCGACTAAATTGAAAAAAAAACCATTTAACGTCGCTACGACTATTAATTCCTCTATTTTATACTTATTTTGATTTTAATTAAAATATTTATTACCATATTTATAAAACAATATGTGTGGGTGTGCGATAATATGTATTTGATATTGATCTACATACGATATCCTTTCCCTCCTCACTTGCACTCCTTAAGGGTTGATGATGGATAGATCTAACTATTGGTATATAAAACCATATAGGGGTGGTTTTTTTTTATATTTCACTATATAAAACCAAAAGGATACTTTACTTCCTATTTCCCCCACCCACATATTTTCACACTCACTCACTCCCACACAACACAAACATTTTTTGACAAAATAGTGATTATCATTGTTGTTATTATTATCATCACACACCCTATTGTACTATCCTCTAGTAGGATCTATAATTAAATCTAGTGGTTACATACTTTTTTGTCTGGAAAATAGATCCTTTTTATTTGTGAACAATCAACACTCACACTCAATCAACACAAATCACCCAACATATGATATTTTTTTTTTTATTATTTAATTTTGTTTATAATTTCATATTTACTTGCAAAAGGTTTTTGACTACTATATGAGTACTCTCCCGAAGAAAAAACACACAACACCCCTTAATAAACACACACGGGGAATAAAGTAGTAATAGTAAGTGTATTACCTATTTTAAACTATTATTATTAATATTTTTATTATTATTATATTATTTCCATATTGAATTGAAATATATATGTACTTTTATATATATACTTCAGATTAGGAATATTAAAAAAAAAAAACAACAATAACAACAATATCCAAACAACCATTTTAGTTGTTATCTCTAAAAGTCACTCATCTATTCTTTTTTTTTTTTTTTTTTCAATTTTAATTTTAAACCTGTATTTATTTTCATCAGCAACAATTATTGCTAAAAATAAATATTATTTATTTATAACACTGCTTTTATGCGTTTGATCGAATCTTTTCAGCACTATTATTATATTTATTATATTTATATTGTAAGTATTGTTGAATAAAACAAATCGTCAAATCAAATCAAATCATTTAATTATCTTTTTTTGTCAATTTGTTGTTTTAGTATTATTTTAATTAATTTTTTTAGAAAAAATCTTTACTTGTTTGCCCCTTTTTTGGTCGCGATATGATCAACAAAAAAGAAAAAAAAAAAAAAANAAAAAAAAANTTAATGGGGAGAACTAACCAACCAAAATATTTATCTCTGTGTGTGGAGGCTTTTGTTGCCAATGAATTTCATACTCCTCAAAGAGAGTAGAGGGCATTTTGCTGATCAACAGTCACACAATTCATTTAGGGATCAAAGCAGAGATCCACTACTAGATTGATACTTCAAATTTAGATGCACACCCCCTCATTCCACACATGTTGATCAATTGTCAAATCTCTGCTCCAGAGATCTTTTAGGAAATCATGCACACTAAAGTCTGCCAAGATTTTAAAGTAAAAAGTATGGGCTATTGGGTGCACTTTAATATTTTATGGTATGTGTGTATGTGTGTGTGTGTGTATTGGTTGTTATTTGAGAATCTGACAAGAAAAAAACATTGATGTTGTGGTAAAAGGGGTGGGTGTAGATGAAAGGAATGCCCCAAAAACATAAAAATGGAAGAAATCTATAGCAAATAATGAATTTGGCTATTATGTGAGGTGTGTGTTGTGTGTTGTGTGTTTGAGAGTTGTTGTGCGACTATTTTGGTGTTTTATTTTATAGGTTTTTTTTAATTTATATTAATAGTCTATCATATTATTAATCATCATATGTGTAGTTGTGAAAGTGTTTTTGGTTTTTTTTTTTTCTTATTGTTTTTCACAAGTACAGTCAGTCAGTACAGTTCACTTTTAGATTTAATTTATTTCGTTAGCTTTGTGTTTGTTTATCTTGTGTGTGTTTTTGTTAAAAACTTTTTTTAAATTTCTGTAAAAAATTTTTAATTGGCCAAAAAAGTTTTTTTTTAGACACAATTTGCACCTCTCCCCAATCTTTGCTCAGTTAATAATAATTTATTTTTGTAATGTGTTGGTGATACCTACTTTTTGTTTTTTTTTTTTTTTGTTTTATTGTTGTCCCCAATATTATTATATTATCGAAGCGAACAAGTGTGATTTATTATCATTTTTCAATTCATATTTTTTGATATTTGGATAACACCAACAAAGATTGTTTTACTTTTTTTTTTATTTTTCAAAATCTTGTTTTCAAAAGATTTACACAAAACATCATCAGTAATCATCATCAGTAACAATCATTGTACATTATTATCATCCACCAGTGCTATATACACACAAACCTGTATCTACACTCTGTATTACTGTAATAGTACTATCATTCGATCTGTTACCTCTAAACACTGTTGACAGATTCATAAATTCATAAATCTATTTTACATACATGTTCGTAGTGTGTAACAACACAACAACAAGTCTGTCGTCGTAGTCGTGGTAATAAAAAGAATAGTCTAATTATCTCATGGTTAATTATCGATACGAAGAAATACAGCGAATAAGAATTTAAATCTAGTTAGATTAAAAAAAGAAAAAAACTGTCCAAAAAAGATTTTTTTTTTTTCTCTCCACGTTCATGTTGTTGTTGCAGCATATTACATTTTCAGTATTCATTTGAAATAGTAGCACTTACCAAACAGTATTAGTAGTAGTAATAATAACAACACAGCTGTACAAAAACACTTTTTAATACTTTTTTTTTTTTTCTCTCCAATTTTTAAATTTCCCCACTTTTGGTGTTGTGTGTTAATATCTTTTTTTTCATTTTTTTATTTTTTTTTTTAAACAATTTGATAAACCACATCATCGAGTGTTGTGTGTTTGACATTAAGGAATTAAATTAAACAACATAAACAACAAAAACAACAACAACAACAGTCATGTTAACTCATACATATCATAGAAAAGATAATTTTAGCTATCATCAACAGGAGGAATTAATTGGCCTAAGATCCTGCGGGATAAATCAGAAACCTATATTACATCGTCATCAATTCCAACACCAGCAACAACCACAACCTCAACCATCATCATTCTCTACGACGGGATATGCGAGTAAAATGATCACTTTAGACAATACAAGGAGTGGAGTAAATTTAAGTTTGCAATCAATGTTACCAACTAAACCAAATCAAATCCTCTCACTATATAATTCAAAAGAACCATTTGATTTTCATTATAAAAAAATTCCTTCATCTATAGATCAATTCCAATATCAACAACAACAAACACAACAACAACAGATTCAATTTGATCAAAACCAAAATCAAAAACAAATTGAAGAGAAAAGGCAGTTTGAAATTGAAAAGCAAATTTCTCAACCAAGCTCGCCTTTATTATTACCAAATATAATTAATAATAATAGTAACGATAATAGTAATTATAGTAATAGCAATAATAGTCGGAGTGTAGATCAAGAAATAAATAATATTCAACAACAACAACAACAATCATTTCAACAAGACAACTACAATAATAATAGTAATCGATATTTTAGATTTATTAAAAAATTTGAAAAAGTGAATATAATTAGAAAGTTTAAAACAAACTCAAGGATGTTATTTTCAGATATAATGGAGTATTGGTATCCTCAAAAAGATGAAATTCTCTTTGAAACGGATCAAAATTATTTATTCAATGACATACAGTCAACAGACAGTAGCGAGTTTTATGATGATACTGATTTTGAAAGTGATATAGATGAAGCAAATTTTAATAAGCCAACTATAAGTATTTCTTCTCCAAGAAAACCATCACCATCATCATCGTCGACCACTACTACACTATTATCAAAAACAACCACCACCACCACCACCACCACTACAAACACAACCTCAACTTTAATAGACAATACACCAATTACAAATAAAAAACATATCGATGAAAAAGTATTTATTAATGAACAACCAACACAACCACAACCACAACCACAACAACAAAACATACAATATCTTCAACCACAGCCACAACCACAACCACAATCACTACCAAAACATCCAGAAAAAACAAATTTTAAAAAGAGATCTGCTCAAACTCCATCGCCGTGTTTTAAAAGTGATACATTATCCACCACTTCTCCGACAACAACAGCATTTGCCAAAGTATCAACATCAATTGATCAAAACAATAATAATAATAATAATAATAGTCATAGTAATTTAGGAGTAGAAGAAGATGATAAATTATCAACATATTCAAATAATACAATCAATAATTTAACCAATGCTAGTAGTAATATAAATAATCATAAAAATGTAATTTACAAATTAGTAGCCATATTCAATATGATTTGTGGTATAGTTTTAAAAGATTTTAATTTTAAATCACAAGAGAAATATAAAGCAAAACTAGTAATTGGATTTTGTTTTACAATTATAAGTTTTATTCCATCTTGGATTATTTTTTTTTGGTTATCAGGTAATTATTATTATCATTATTTATATCTTTTAAAAATAATCAAGAGATTGATATTAATTATATTTAAAATATTCAAGATATAAATAAACCAGCAATAATGGCAATTGTAGCATTACCAATGGCAATATCGTCATTGTTTATGTTGAAAAAGACTAGATCAATTTATTATCCATGTCATATTTTATGTTTTACACTTTGTTTTGCATTGACAGTGAATTCCTATTATACGGGTGGGCATCAATCAACCATTAGACTTTTAATGACAGAGATACCAATTATTGCTGCATTAATTTTGGGTAGAAAAGCGTCACTACAATGGTCTGGTATAGTGTTGAGTATTTATTTAATTTTCTTTGCTGCCAATTTAAAGGGATTCGAATACATTGATGGTATACCAAATATTACCATTCGTAGTCATATGAATTTTATCATTGATGTAACTATTGTACTCATTACATTGGCATTCACACTTTGTTATCAATACTTTATCGATGAAGCACACAGGGAAACAAAGCTAAAGAATGCTCAACTCACCATTGCCAAAGATGCCGCCATTGAGGCCTATCAAGCAAGACAAGAATTTCTTGCCACCATGAGTCATGAAATCAGAACACCATTAAATGGTTTAATTGGTATGGCTACACTCCTCCGTGATTCAAACAATTTACCACCCGAAGAAAAACAAATGGCCAAGTCTGTGAAATCATGTGGTGACATTTTGTTGAGATTGGTCAATGATATTTTGGATCTCTCCAAATTGGAAGCAAACCAAATGGGTTTGGAAATAATTCCATTCAAAATCCGTGATCTAGCTCAACAAATTTGTCAAGTACTTTCTGGTCAGGCCAACGAAAGAAATATTTATCTTAACTTTGATATCTCTGAAAAGGTACCTTTGGTCCTCACTGGCGATACTGGTAGAATATTACAAATCCTCATGAATCTCACAGGCAATGCACTCAAATTCACCCAAAGTGGCTCAGTAACCATTATTATTGATTTGATAGAGGACGACAATGAAAAGGTATCGTTTCAAGAGGGCGTCTATAATATTTGCTTTCGTGTCAAAGACACTGGCATCGGTGTTCCTGTCGAAGCCCAACAAAAAATTTTTGAAGCCTTTGTTCAAGCTGACCCTTCCGATAGTAGAAAGTATGGTGGCAGTGGCTTGGGTCTTTATTTGTGTGCAAAATTGGTAAAACTGATGAAGGGTGAGATTGGCGTCTACAATAATCCCGAGTGCATTGGCTCAACTTTTTGGTTTATCGTTCCCCTTGGTCATGGTAGCGAAAGTGCAATAGACTCTATTGCTCAGAGCGCAGATATCCCCTACTCGCCCAACGTAATCAAAGTACTCATTGCCGAAGATAATATAATCAATCAAAGGGTGGCCGTTAAATTTTTGGAAAAAGTGGGTATCAAAGCCGAAGTGGCAAGCAATGGAAATGAAGTGTTACAAATTCTTGAAAAAGATCATTTTGATTTGATTTTTATGGACTTTCAAATGCCAATTTTAGATGGCCTACGTTGTTCAAAAGCGATAAGAGAATTTGAAAGAAATGGTAAATGGAGTCAATATAAATCTTCTATTTTTATCTGTGGCCTCACTGCAAATACAATGTCGACTGATAAAAAACGTTGTTTTGATCATGGTATGAATCATTTTATTTCAAAACCATTCCAAATTCAACAATTACGAGGTGCTATTGATATGGCTATAAAGCATAAAGAAATGAGTAATATGCTTCATTTTTAAACTATCAATATTAATATAGAAAGCTTTTCCTCCTCCATATTTAAATGTAAATAGTATAGTAATAAAGTCTTATGTAAAAAAAAAAAAAAAAGTAGAAAGAAAAAGATCAAAAGTATAGATATAATTGTGTTTATCTTTATTGATAAACAAATATTCTTTAAATTATTCTTTTTTTTTTT
>AJWJ01000284.1:0-29570 GCA_000277445.1 Polysphondylium violaceum
CCCTGATTTCTCTATTCTTGTAGACAATAGAGCTGTATCAAAGAGTGATCAAAACTCTATTTGCACATCCAAATCATCAAGTAAACTCTCTGCAGGTCAAATTGCCGGTATTGTTGTTGGTGGTGCTGTGTTTTTGTTCATTCTCGTCGCACTTGCGGTCTACCTCCTCAGTAGAAAAGGCACTTCACCCATTGCTGTAAAACTAAGAAAAATCATTTAATTAATTTACCAACTAATAAAGCAATATATTTTATTCATGTATCCACATCAAGACAAAAACATACTGTAAAGAATTAACTGATCGAGGGCTATCCAAATCAACCTTTTTTTTTCTTTTTTTAATTTTAGAATTTATTTCACCACAAAAATAGATGGGTTTAATAATTCATTTTCCCCGATGAAATGGATATTACAATAAGAGGATGTAAATTTGGTGTGATATATATTTATCAAGTCCTAAAAGTAATGTTGTTTTGCATACCATACAATAATAGTGTGTGGGTGATCAATCATATCGCAGCACCACACTAACTCTGTCACAACATAGAGATACTGTAATCTAGATTCCTCATTTGGAGATTTACCCGGTGCGCTCAGCCCTCTAAAGTTTTCGATAAAGCTGTGGAATGGATCGTTTCAGTCGTTTATTGCACAGTCGAGTATCTATTATCACGTTCATTCCCTCTATAGCAGATGTGGCATGGTGATCATTACTTTTGATCTCTATGACAAAGAGAGTTTGGATGATGTGCAACGATACATTGACGAAATCACACATTACACATCACGACCGACACCTATCTTTATCGTGGGCATTAATCCCGCTATTAGTAACAGAGATGGCACAGAAATTGTAGATTACTCTCCAATGTTTAAAAACAACTACCATTACTATAACTTTGATCTATACAATGCCACCGAACAGACTCTGTATGATTTTGATAAATATCTCATCAACTCAATCGAGCTCATGATAAATTCGTAAGTAATCTAGGGATCCTATCTATAGAAATCGAGTTGTATCTATATACTAATATTATCGCTATCTAGAAAGATCAAAGTAACAGATCATTTATTAAAAGAACCAGTTAAAAAAATACAGGGTACTATATTACCAAATCTAACAATAGATCAATATTTATCAGTATCACCACCAAAAAAGACATTTAAAGACCAACAAGAAAGAGATTATTACGAAAGTTTGTTCTTTAAAGTATTTAGAGACAAGATGTTATTAAAATATATTTTTGAAAGTGTTTCATGGTTACACAGACAAGTTAGAATTAGGGCATTTAGTTTCTACAATTCACCCATCAACCATTTAATCATTAATAACAAACTAAACTATTTAAAAGAAAAACAAATGATCCAACATAATAATAGTAATAATAGTAATATTAGTGATAATAGAAATATTTATTTTAGAGAAATATTAAAAGAAGAATTCTCTTATATTAATGTAGTGTATCTACTTAGAAGTAGTCAATTGGATTTTGAATTTTTTAAATTTGTTTATGATAAATACCGCCATCATTTCGTTCCATTCCATAACCCTTCAGAGGTTGTTGGCTTTGAGGAATTGGCTACACCATTTGAAAACGCCATCATAGGTGGAAATATGGAAATTGTCCTTTTCCTCTACAATGAATTGTTGGATAAAGAAAATCTATCTAGAGTAAGTTTCGAATACGCAGTGTCATTTGGTCATTTGCCTATAGTTAAATTCTTAAAAGAGCACGAAGCTGAGGCATTCCAAGAAAAACGTTATCTTGTAGAATCAATTAAACTCTCAAAGAAATTCAATCATCCCCATGTCACCAAATACCTGGAAAAACAACTCTCCAAGATAGAGACAGGCGTTTTTAAAAAGCTGTTTAATAAATTAAAGTAATTGTTGTAATAATATTAGATGAGATAAATAGATAGGATTTATTTATATTTAGTACTATTATTATTTCTTGTAATTTTGTTTTCTTGAATTCAACATCTTTCTTCTTTCGGATTCCAATTCTTTTTCTAATCTGAGAATCTTCATTTGTTGTTCCAATTCCTTGACCTTGGAGCCGGTAAAGTTAAAGTCTTGTTGTTGTTCCTCTTCTTGTTGTTCCTCAAATACAGTGGCAGCCTTGGCGGCAGACACAAGATCAGAGGTGGCGGCAGCGACCTTTTTGGCGGCAGCAGACAATGCAGAGTGAGCGGCTTGTGAGCCAGAGTCGTCACCAGATTTGGCACGAGAGGCAGAGACGAGTAAAGCAGTGGCGGCGGCAACAGCTCTAGCGGTGGCAATGAGTTCTTCTTCTTCGGCTTTTCCTGTGCCTGCTTTGATACCGGCTTCCACAAGTCTATGAGTGGCGGCAGCGACAGCTTTGGCGGCAGAGATGAGACCATTGGACCATGTAGGATCCTTTGAATAGAAATTACCGACGGCATTTTCTCTTCTCTTGCCTTGGGCAACGGCAGCGGCGTGGACAAGTCTAGAGACAGCTTGGGCAATAGCACTACTGGCATCGACGATTGTAGCGGCAATGCCTTCAGCATCGAGCATTCCGCCCTTGGTGATTTTGGTCTTGGGACGAGCAGCGATGAGGTTGGCAGTGGCCTCTTCAATAGATTTGGCACAGGCCAACAACTCGTCTTCGGCAGTTTGCTCGAGATCTTCAGTGATATCGTCGTCAACAACAATATTTTGGCCACCTGGTAGTGATTTAGAAATGGCTAAAATAGATTGAATATTATCGGCAACAGCTCTAGAAGAGGCAGATACTTTGACGCCAGTGACTCCCTTGTCTTGGTCTTTGACTTGTTTGATGTGATTGAGCACGGTAAGAGTGACATTCTTGACATTTTCGTTGACCTTGGTCTTGAGCTCTTCTTCTTCTGCAGTGGTGCCCAACAATGAGAGGACACCTTTGCTGTTGGAGATAAAGGATTGAACAGAGGCAGACAACTCTTGGGATGATTTGACAAGTTCGTCTTGAGAGGTTTGGTAAGAGGTGACAATATCGATCGATGATTTGGCAACGTCTCTGGCAGCTTGAGCAAAAGTTTCAGCACTGGCTTTAGAGTTGGAGATAATATTCTCTGGTTTTTCGTGATAAGAGGTGACCAACACAAAAGTCTTTTCCAACTCTTTGATACCTCTACCAGCTTCAGAGATGGCGTGGTATACGGAGGCCAAAAAGTTACCGACGACTTCAGCAACACCCTCGGCAGCTTTACCAAGAGATCTAAATGCAGTGGTATCTTTTTTGAATCTTTGAGCATCTTTACCGGCCAAGACCAATTGTTGAGATGCAATACTGAGGGCTTTTGAAGCAGATAAAATATCTTGTTGAGAGCCAATATCGCTGAGAACAGAGGCAATTTCTTTGGCACTCTTGACAAGATCGGTGACAGTGTTGGCAACTTTGGTAGTGGCGGAACCTAAATGTTCTTGGGTACCCTTGCTCGAACCAACCAATTGAGAGGCAGAGACAATCAACAATTTAGAGCCATAAACAATGTCTTTTTGGAGATTCTTGAGATTGGCTTGTTGGGTGGCTTGGTCCAATTTGGAAGAGGACAAGCTGTCTTCGTCCAATTGACCGGCGGCAGCAAACAAAGAGTAGGCATCGAGATCGGTGATAACCTTTCTAATGTTTTCAACAGCAGCATCACTGAGAATTTCACCAATGGCACCTTGTTTGAGTGATTGAAGGAATCTAGTGATACCATCGTGAGTGCTACGGAAGGCATCGTTGATTTGAGTTTGGTTGCTAGAGTTTTTATCCATGGCACCACTCTTGAGTAAGGCTACCATTTCTGCAGTGTTTTGAATGACTTGTCTGGCATTGATAACGATAGAGTCTCTAATCTTTTGATCACTGGTGGTGAACAAGATGGATGAGACATTTTGTGCAACATTAGAGATATAGTTGGCAACATCTTTAGACATGGTAGAGATTTGAACAAGATTAGATTGATCGGTAGAGACAATGGATTTCAAAGCAATAGCCAAATGTTTGGTATCGGCAGTGATGTCTTCCTTGTATTCTTGGTAACTCTTGGAGTCTTGGTTCTCCTTGGCATTGGTGGAAATGATAGATTTCTTGATCTTTTCAATGCATTCTTCGAGATCTTTGATCAAGTTGACACCAGATGAAATTTGAGCAACCAATTTAGACATGACTTCAGAGGCTTCAGAGCATTTGGTAACGATGGCTTGGTAGGTCTCTTTGGATGGATTGGAACTGGCTTGGAGAGAGGCATTGCAGAGTTTGAGAATAGAGTTTCCAAGATTCTTTGATTCGGTAACCAAATCGTTTTGGGCATCTTGTTCAGAGAGAGTGCAAAGAGCAACTTTGGTGGCGCTTACAAGAGATGGTGCAATAAATGAAAGAGATTTAGCAGAAACACCAATGGCTTCTGGTGATTGTCTAGAGGCTTTGAGGAGATCATTGATACCGGCACCAATTGATTTGGTGATTTCAGCCAATCTTTCTTGACTTTCAACCATGGAGAGATTTTCTTTGTTGTTTGAAGGAACATCAAATGAACCAACGGCAACAGAGAGGGCCATGGATGACAAATCACCAATAGAACGTTGGGCGACTTCGATAGCTTCCTCGCAAAAGTTGACACCTGGCATCATGGATGAACTGACTTTGAGAATATCTTTGATGGCACTGGTCATTTCAACGGCAGATTCAGAGAGAATGGATTGAAGTTCTTGATCCTTTGGTTTGCTGCTAGATGATGAAGCAGAGGTAATTAAGTTGGTTGAAGAGGTGCAAACATTTCTGGTGGTGGCCAAAAGTTTTTCAAAGTCTGCTGAAGAGATACCACGATCAATAGATGGAACAGAGGTAGAGACGAGTAAAGCAGTGGAAGAGGTTTGGAGATCTTTGAGGGCTTGGGAAATGAGTGATTGAGAGTTTGGATCTTGAGCAGTGAGTGCTTTAACAGCCTTGGCAAGATTGGAGGTAGAGTAGGCCAATTGTTGGGTGGCCTTAACAACGCTTTCTTTGATGAGTTGTTGTCTCTCATCGTCTTCTCTAAGCCCGGCAGTTCTTTCTCTAGTGATATTCAACAAAGCACTGGTATTGGTGGCAATGGTTCTGGCATATGGAATAATTTCAGCAAGATTGTTGTGATTAGAGGCAATCATTGGAACAGAATCCAAAATGGCTTTGGTTGGTAAGAGAATATCGGGTGGTGAGGTCGAAATGGTGCAAGTGATAACTTGTTTGGCAGCTTCAACAAGAGCAGCGACAGATTCGGCGGCTTCCATTGAATTCTTACCCAAGATTTCACCATTGTTTTTGGAGCTAACCAAATTAGAGGTAATGGAACCAAGCTTTTTGGATGACTCGGTCATGGTCAAGAGAGCTTGTTGATGATTCATCTCTAATGCACTATTTGTTTGAGTACCACTTACATCTGGCATAAATGTTTGATCCAAAAGACGAGAGACTTCAATGATTCTGTCGATGGCTTCGTCACAATCTTGATTAGATCCAGTGGAGCCAAGAGCACGAATGACTTTGTTTGTGTGATCTTCAACAGATTTGGAACATTGTAAGAGGTTTTGATCATAGATGGGATCTTTATAATTGGCAACTCTAGCTTTGGCAAAGTCCAAGACACCAATGATTTGTTGACCAAGAGCAGCAGTGCTGGAAAGGATGTTTTGCTTGGTGGCCTCATTTTCAGAGAGAGCAATGGCATTGATGGCATTGTTGGTGAGTGAGGTTAAAGTAGAAGAGGTGATTTTAGCAGATACACCAAGACCTTTGAGATTCTTGGCTCTAGCCATAGCAACAACTTGGAGAATAGCAGCATTTAAAGCTTTGGTGGATGAAACCAATTCCTCAGAGTAATAAGAGAGGTCCTCGGTTGGTTGGACTTGGATTCCATCGATGCTGTTCAACTTGACGGCAATAAGAGCAGTGATTTCAGTGGAAGCTTCATCAAGTTCTTTACAATCAATGTGCGAGGCGGCACCTACTAAACTTGCAACACTGGTGCTAACATCAACAGTGGCGGCATCCAACAATAATTCAGAGGCGGGATCGTCTGGATTACTGGCAACTGAACGAGAGGCTCTGATAAGTTGTTCCATGTCGTTCATGAGTTGTTTGGTGATACCAGCAAGTTTCTTTTGAGCTTGTTTACCTGGAGTGGCACAGATAAGAGACTTGGAGGCCAAAGCAACTTGACCTGCAGAGGAGGTGGTGTTCTTTACCAACTCACCAAGTCTACCTGGATTGACCTTGATTTCGGTGAGAAGCTCCTCTTTGGCGTTATTGAGCTCTTTGATAGAGACCATGAGAAGCTCAGTGCAACCCTCTCTAGCTTGGCTTGGAACGGTATCCAAGAAACCACCTTGAATGGCAATTTCGGTGGTTTCCAAATCAGAGATTGTTGATTCAAAAGCTTCGAGGGCTTCTTCAATTTCAATGTGACCGCAAATCTTTTTATAGGCTTCACAAGACTTCATGAGTCTTTGGACAGATTGAGAGGCAGCATCAGAGGCAAACATGAGTGCTTGTTTTTGATTTGGATCAGTGATCTTGGGGGCAACACGTTTGGAGGTGGACACAAGATTCATTGGAGCAAGTGATTGTTTTTGGGCACTTGTCAAGAGCTCCATTTGAGTGGACTCTGATTTGGGATCTGCCACAACCTTTTTGATGCCAATCATGAGTCTGGCAAGAGCATCGGTGACATCCTTGGATGCCTTGGTCAAAGAGATACCGCTTTGGTCTGGAAGGAATTGAGCAGAGGAACGAGAGACACTCATAAGAGAGCTAACGTGGGAAATCATATCCTTTGAATTATCACGAAGAGCGATAATGGTGGCGATTTTACCAGCATCGGCAGACATGTTTTGTGTAAGGAATTGCAAATGGCCAGCAGACTCCATGATGGATGTTTGGAATGACTCATTCTCTGGGTTCTTAACGTAGGCTCTGCAATGGCCGGAAAGAACGGCGACAGACTCAAATACAGCGTTGGCGCTGTTGAAAAGTCTTTGTTGAGATTGAGCATCAGCACGAGAGGCGACAGCTTTGGTGCAAGAGATGAGACGATTGGCATTGTTGGCAATGACACGATAGGACTCCAAGATATCGTCTGGGTTCTTGATGTTGGTACGAAGGGTCATAAGACTGGCAGTTAAGTCGTTGGCAACAGCGGAAAACTCTTCACTGAGATTAGTGCCACGGAGAAGCTCACCTTGGCCAACTTCAGTGCCGTTGCTAGTGATAGAGATCTTTTGTTCTTGTTCGGCACAGTCTAAGGCATAAGAGATCAAGCTGACAGACTCCATGATATCTTGGACTCTGCTAGAGAGCATGGCATAGTCTTCTTCGGGGATTTCACCAGATTTGAATGCGGTCAAGAGGGAATTGGCGTTGGATACAGCAGCCTGGGTGATGTCGGTGATCTTTTTACGAGACTCTGGATGACAAGAAGTAGAGGCAAGGGTCTCGGTGGTGGAGAGCATCTCTTCGTTGTTGAGTGAGGTGGTCTTGATAGTGCTTTCAATTTGAGAAAACAAAAGCTCATCATCAATGAGATTAATCTTTTCACTACCGGCGCTGAGCATGAGAGCCAAAGCAGCCGACACGTTTTTGGCGCACTCAATAATGAGGTTGCTGCTAGACTCTGTGACATACATGTTGTCGCAGACGGCAATCATCATTGATGCCAATGAATTGACGTTGAAAATCTCGTTTTGAGCCAATAATCTGCCCTTTTCGTCGACACGGTCACCTTGGATGGTGGAGGCTGTTCCGAGGAGCTTAGACATACATTCAGAGAGTTTGGTGGCGCAGTTGATAATCTCGTCGGAAAAGGAGGCAAGATCGGGAAAGTAGGCAGCATTTTTGGCACTGGTACCAACAGTGTTTAACTCGGCCATGATAATTTGAGCTCTCTTGAGAATGGATTGTTGAGCAGCAGCAATACCACCTTGGGCTGGGGGATTGCTCATGTCGTTGAAAAGCATGTTGGCAGCAGAGGCAATAGCGTTGGTGTGGGTGATGAGTTGATGCTTGAATTGTTGTGGAGTAAGAGTGGTAAACGATCTGGTAAAGGTTTGAGGGGTGGCAGTGTTTCCACCTTTAAAGGTATTCAACTCGCCAATCAAAAGATCGGTAGCTCTCAAGGCACTCTTGAGATCAGTGATGGCAATTTGTTGAGATGGGGCCAATTGATGACCACCGCCATTGCCGCCACCGTAGCCCATAAAGGTTGAGGATGTGGCAACGTTTCCTTTCTTGATTGCCATAACTTCCTCAACACCGACAGACTCGTCGTTGGTGGTGATGGTCTTGCTAGTGTCTCTTCTGGCTTTCATGATAATTTCAATGTAACCTCCAATCAATTGAGAGATTTCATCGGGTTTGTTGGTAAACAAGATCAAATACTCTTCTTCGTGATCACCAAAATCCAAAGTAAATGATTTCTCTGTTGCAGCCCAACGTTTGATGTGTTTTAATGGATGGGATTTAATGACTTCCTTGGTTTCAGATTCTATCAAAATCATTTGTTCTCTAGTGATACCTAAAATGTGATCTACCATCTTTTTCTTCATTGGTACTCTAAGCTTGACCTCAAAAGAAGTCATACCATATGTCTTTAAAGATCTGCAAAGTTGTACATAACGATACTTGGCATTTACTTCAGACATATTTACCAATTTCTTGTATTCCTTGTAGATATCTTTTTCAATATTCTTTGTTTTAACATATTGTAATGGTAAATACTCTTTAATACTGTAATCCTATTATTAGTAACTTGGTAATACTCGTATTTAATCAATACACTACTTACTTTAAATAACCGGAAACATGTTTAGCTGGACTATAGTCACCCATAGCAACTTGACATTGTAAAGAAGCCAAAGATAACAATTCTTCCTTTTGAGCAGGATATTTACCTTCAATGATGGCGTCCCTACATTGAACATACAAGAGATGAAGTTGTACTGGATCATTTCTGTCAATGTTTGCATCATTGAAAAAGAACTTCTTTTTCATAACTACAATGTCAGCTTCAGTGACACCTTGTTCTGATAAAATTTGATTATTATTTAACCAATCTCCCTCTAAAAAGTTTAAATCAATCATGTTAATATGATGAAATCTTGATATTGAATGCAACTCCTATAGATATATATACACTAATACATACTTGAATTCATAAAAGAATATTCTTCTGGATTCTTGATACCCATCTTTTTGGCAATACCTGCAATAATATCAGAGACAGAAGTACTTTCATCTACCAATTGGGTTTTAATGGTTTCATCGAGCAACTTGATTTTTTGGGGTCTGTGTTTCTTTTTGTAATCAAGTGGAGGACTGTCAGAGTTAATGTCATAGTATGCCAAAGTCTTTCCCATTGCCAACCATTTGGCAGTTTGTTTACCTTCGATATTGGGTTGATAGAGACCATGATCGGCACCACCCTCATTGGTCTTTTCAAAAATATGTGTACACACTTCTTGGATAGACATGTCTGGGGAAAATCTCAAGGTTTTCACTGTACCCATGCCCACCATATTAATTTTAAGCATAATCGACATTTTGTTGTTGTTGCTGTTGTTATCTCTGCAATGACACAAAGATTAATCTACTAAAAAAGATGAGATAGTTCTGTAGATATGTATTGAAGCAAGATATAAAACTTTTATCTAGATTTAAAAATATATCTTTAAAAGCGCTGGGGTGTTTTTAGAGATATAAAAAAATAGATGAGTGTGGTTGTGGCTATATATATCTGTATATGTAAATATATAAGCGTGTAGGTATTATTACAAAATAAATTAAAAAACTATTTTACAAGATATTATATGAAGAGATGGACAAAGGAACAATATTATATTATTGTAATTGCACTCAGTGCTCAAAAAAATCACTTGTCTGCAAGAAAATAAAAAAAAACAAAAAAAAAAAAGTTTTTTTAATTTTTAAAAAAAATCGTTGGGGGATCTCAAGATCATCGTAAAAAACCGTTATCTGAGATAAAGGTGTATCTTCTGCGACATTTATTTTTTGTACTCATTTTTATTATTTGTACAACAAATAAAGATATTCAAATGAATAGAAACATAATTGAAAAATAAATGTTAAGCTTTTTTTCTTGAAAACTACAAGGATATTGATCATTGATAAAAAATATTATTTTAAAATAAAATTAAAATAAAATTAAAATGCCATGATTTCAACTTTGTTAAGGTGAATGGACCTTATGGACCTCTTGTAAAACATTAAATTAGACACAATTGTACAAAACCATTTCAAGAAAACATTTCTACTTTACTATTAATCATAATTATGATAATTTTACTAACAAACTTGATGAGGAATGATAAGAATATCAACCACAAACCGCAAACCAGCTTTTTTACCAGCCACTCTCGTACCACTTGATTATGTGTGTTTGAAGATCTCTGTCGTTTCCTCTAAAATCCTCACAGTTACACACATAAACTAAATTGATATCACCTTTCCATTCACCAAGGGAAAAAAAGATATTAATAAATAAAATATATAAATGAATTCATTTCATTGATTAGTTGATTATTAATCAAGATTTACTAAATTGGAGACATTTTCTGATTTCCTTTTCTGTTGTTGTGCGTGGAAATGAGAGAAATGTGGGCTATGAGGATATTTGTGGCTAAACCTACGATCTGATAGGCGCATCAACGTTGTGGCTCATTGTACCCAAACAGTTGAGGATATTGTCAAAAGAAGATTCTAAACACAGCAATAAGAACATCATACATAAGTAATCAATTTGTGAGTATTTAAATCTCAAAATCCTATCAATATGTGACATTGTGTTTTGTTTGTTGTTTAAGGAAAATAATTCATTGTGGAGTGACCTTTAAAACCAATCAAAATGGACTTTGTTATTTTAAAATCATTAAAATCATCGCCTTGTGAGAATGTGTTTAAGACACAATCACGCTGAAAAAGAGATTCGTGTATTGTCTAAATGGGCAACTCATGATCACACCTATTTTCCTCGACTTTTTATAAAATTAATTACAAACCTCCAAAATTAGCGGCTCTCCAGGACCCAAAAAAAAAAACGAAAAATTTTAAAATGTTTTTTTTTTATATTTTTCGAATTTTTGTTTTGCAAAAACCGTCACTTTTTTTTAAATGGCTAGCCAGCACCATCAGAAATTTCATATGGACAATCAATTGTAGGCATCATTTCAATCAACTAAACGAAATCATTGAAATCTTCTTTATATTCTACACATTTAAAAACAGCCTCTTACACAACAGTTAGAGATCCTGCCCTCCTTCCACTCGTAATATTTTTCTTTTTTTTTATTTTATTTTCTTTTTTCTTTTTTTTCCTTTTCATTTTTTTTTATATATAATTATACACAAATCAGAATCTTAGATAAAAAAAATTTAATTTTTATTTTTGTATATAATAGTACTTACACATAAATTTCATCTATATCTATCTATTTGATCATCATCATTGTTATCAAGATCTTGTAAACACTATTTTTTGTTTTATAATTATTATTTTATCATTAATCACACCACCTGTCAATCAATAGATACCAAATCTACTGTTATCAACACATTGTAATATTGCTCAAATATTTATTTTTTTACCATAAATATTAACTCATCGGTCAGTCGGTCAAATTCAACAAAAAAGAAAAAAACTTTTTTTTCCCATCTCTCGCTCAACAACAATAATTAATTCAATTAATTAATCAATCTATTTATTTGTCAATCTCAATAGAACTTTTACATTTATACATACATAATTAAACAACAACAATAACAAACATGGATATTGAAAATATTATTAAATTCATTCAAGAATCAATTCCTTTATTAGAAGAACATGGTGGTAAAATTGCTACTAGATTATATGAGTTACTTTTCTCTAGAAATCCAGAGCTTTTAAATATATTCAACATTGCCAATCAAAAGGGTGGTAAACAACAACTTGCTCTCTCTAGTACAATTTTACATATTGCCAAACATGTGGAAAAAATTCCAGAAATTTTACCAGCAGTAAAGAAAATCTCACACAAACATGTTGCATTGGGTATTAAGCCTGAACATTATCTATTGGTTGGTGAAAGCATGTTGACTGCCATTCATGAAGTTTTGGGTGACGATTTGGCAACACCAGAAATGATGCAAGCCTGGAGTGACGTTTATGATTTGATTAGTAGTGCTTTTTGCGATGTTGAATCAGAAATCTATGAAGATGTTGAAGATAAAAGTGGTGGTTGGGATGGCCTCAGAGAGTTTGTCATTGCCAAAAAAGTTGAAGAAACACCAGATATCACTTCATTTTATTTGAAGCCACAAGACGGTAAATTAATCTCTAGCTATGATGCTCTCAATTACATTACCACCAGTATAGAAGTCAATGACATTATTCACTTGCGTCACTATTCAATTTCTGACTATCCAATCCCATCCAACCCAAGGAGAAAGAACCCAGACTACTACAGAATTACAGTTAAAAAGATTCCAGGCAACTGCTCCAAGGGTTCACAAGCCGGTGTAATTTCCAATCATCTCCACAACAATACCAAAGAAGGTGACATTATCAATCTCTCTGCACCAAATGGTGAAGATTTCAATATGCATGAATCTAATGAGCCATTGATCCTCATTGGCGCTGGTGTTGGTATTACAAGTTGTTTTGCTCTCATGAAAGCCACCCTCCACCTCCAACCAAAAAGAAAGATTATTTTTATTCAAAGACACAAAAACAGCGAGGCTGCTCCTTTCCGTGAAGAGTTGAAAACAATTATTGAAAACAATGAAAATGAAAAGAAAACACTCAAGGTCATCACCTCTTATTCCCATCCTTTAGACTCTGATCAATCAGACCACAGTGGCGAAATTGACAAGCCATGGTTGGAAGGAATCGTTCAAGAATATTCTGAATTGTCAAATGTATTTTTATGTGGTCCAGTTCCTTTTATGAAACACGTTAATTCCTTATTAAAGGAAATTGGTTTTGAAAAAGAAAGAGTTATTTATGAATTATTTGGTCCATTGGCCGATATTTAAATTATTGTTATATCATAAGTAGTATTACTATAAAATTAAAATTAAAATTAAAATTAAAACTATTACATTAAAATCATATAGATATAGTTTGTTCAAATAAATTCTTTTACTAAATAATAAATATATTTATTAAATCTAACACAATTCCAAACACAAAAAAATCTTGCATTTATTTATTTTTCTGGTAAAATTAAATTTAATTCATTAATTTCAACAATCTTGGACAGCTTAATACTTGTTTTCCTTTCCGTTGTATGGTCCCATTCTCAATTTAATCTAAATGGAAACTCGAAAAAAATGAAAAAATAAATATTTTTCAAAAGTAAGTTTCTTTGTTGTTGTTTGTCTAAATGTGACGTAAAATCTTTTGGATGGCAATCATTCAGTAGAGATCAAACTAATACATCATCACAAGTAGAGAAAGACAATCTATATGGAGAATAAGAGAATAATAAGAAAAAGGTAAATATATTTTATAAAACCCATATGGAAAAAAGTAAATTATTATTTCTCCTTTCCCACTCAAACACACTGGTTTATTTTCTTGGACATTTAATCTGGATTTAAATGCACTAATCTTTTTCTAAATGGGTGTTTGGATTTGATTTGATTTGTCAACATTCACTCAAATTCATCATTTCCCCCACACCCCCACTACTGAAAATTCTAAAAAAAGTTTGAATGTGGTTTAAAAAGGAAAATATGTGGGATGAGTGTGATGGGGTTCAAAAATATATATTGTTTATTATGTATGTAAATAGAGTTTAGTAGTATATAAAAATATGAGTGACTAGAGTGGTAGGGTGGGGTAGTGGTAATAGAGGGGTGGTGGGTACTTGGATAGAATTGAGTAATTGACATCAATCAATTATTGTTGTTGATATTCTTGTTACTCACACACCAACAATAGTCAGTGACACCACTATTACCACATAAGCTGTGCTTCCCCCACTTCTATGTCATACATTCATTTCAATTCAAATCTTTCATTCTCTCATTCCTGCCTGTTACTCCCACCCTCACCTCACCTCCACCATATCCAATTTAAAAATATTAAATAAATAATTTATTTAAATATTTATTAAACATAGGAATAACACGAAAGTTTGTTTTAAATTCCTTACTATAGTAATTACACAATCCCACACCACCAAAATAATATTTTATTATTGTTATTTCTCAACCTGTGCTCAAAAGGTTTCTTTTTGTGTTTTTGATGTTTAGAAATAATAGTATTTGTTTATTATAATAGGTGTTTGTTTCTTAAAGATACAACTAATTTAGTAGTCAAAACAATTTAAATAGTAATAGTGTGTATAAATATAAATAGATAAATAGTTTTCCAAATAAACAGTTACTATTTTTAATATTTCCTAGTACTATTTTGCAATATTTATTTCCATCATAATTTAATTTATTTATTCTCGCCACAACGTGTGTTTAATTTTGTTTTTACCAAGTTACCACTTTGTGTCAAAAACAGATAACAACAACAATAGTAATAGTAATAGTAATAATAGTATAATAGTAAAACAAAAATAAAATGAATATAATAAACTATTTTAGAAGCTCCAATGGAAGTCAAAATGGACATGGATCCAACTATAGTGCTTCATCGCTATATAATATGCAAAACAGTAAAGGTAGTTTTGTACCATCGCCTATATTATACATGACACCAATGGTGCCTATCGATTACGGTTGTCCAGATGACATGTTGGACGACGGAAAGAGTGATTCAAATTTACCTTCATCCCAAAACACCAGTCCTCAATTCACAGGTGAAAATGGCAGTTCGGCAGCTTTAGACTTTTTAGATCATTTGAATTTTGAAATGAAATATGGTTCCCATACAGCCCAAGGTACAAGAAAACACATGGAGGACAGATATAAAATTAAAATAGGTTTAGATAATAATCCAAATATCTCTATATTTGGTGTGTTTGATGGACATGGCGGAGAGGTATGTGCAAATCATTTTTGGAAATCTTTAAATATATATTAGTATACTAACTACAATCTTTACTCTTTCCACAATTATCTAGAAAGCAGCAGATTTTGTTAAAAAAAAAATAGTACATTGTATAAATAAAAACATTAAAGAAAATAGAGCCGGTTATTCAAACAAAAATGGAGGATCATTGGCTGGATCGACAGCATCTTATTCGTTACCAACATCATCTTCATCATCATCTTTGACCTCTGGCAATCCTTCAAGTGGTGGGGGTGCTGGTGGAGTAGGATCACATTCATTGAATAGTAGTCCAATTGTTGGAGGCTTTGATAGTCCCAATTGGTACAAATACAACAACCATCTCTACAACCAAAACAATTTCCAACAAGAGATTCAAACAAGAAGTGAGTTTCTCCAAACAGCACTTTACAATACGTTTCATTTTCTCGATAGCAGATATTGTAAAAAGTATAGGCAAAAGAATGAGGGTGGTACAACGTGTATTGTAGCCCTCTTGTCCAACCCACCCAACTCTCAACCATTGCTCGTCGTTGCCAACGCAGGTGATTCTCGTGGAGTGTTGTGTAGAAATGGAAAAGCTATTCCTTTGTCATACGATCACAAACCAGGTGATCCTAAAGAGAAACAAAGAATATTAGCAAATGGTGGTAAAATAGAGTGGGACTACAATGAAAAGATTTGGAGAGTTGCTGGTATTTTGTCAGTTTCTAGAGGTATTGGGGATATCCCTTTAAAGAAATGGGTTGTTTGTGATCCAGAGTTTGTTGTCTACCCTCTCAAGGGCCCCACAAGAAAATGCAAACCCATCATATCAAACTCTTCCTCTGCATCTCCCTCTTCTCCCATGGGAAGATTGTTTAAAAATCAACCCTCACCAAGTGCATTCAATCGATTGTTTTTCTCTCCTTCCTTTGCCAAAGTCAACAACAATGCCAATCAAACCAATACCTCTACCAACCAATTATCCAATAGTGGTATGTTGAATAGCAGCGGTGGCTTTACTTCAAGTCCAAGAAACAGCAAAGTGGTTCATGACTATTACGCTCACTCACCCAGCAGCCATATGGACACACCCATATCCTCTCCCCATGAATCCAACTCAGGCTCCTCCTCATCGGGCTCCTCGTCAGGCTCATCCTCATCAGGATCATCTTCCTCATCAACCAACCATCATCTCCAAAACAGTCCATCTTCAAATCACAAAATGTATTACTGCTCTGCTCATCAATTCAATTATGGCGAAGTTGACCAATACTTTGTTTTAGCTACTGATGGAATCTGGGATGTATTTGAAAACCAAGAAATCGTTGACTACATCAACGCCACGATAGAGGAAATGTATCACTCCAAGAGATTGGATTGGGAACCAAATGAAATCGCAAAAAAAGTAGTTCAAGAAGCAGCAAAAAGAGGTAGTGGTGATAACAGTACCGTATTGATTATTAAACTTTATTGGTAACCAGTGGCAATGTTGGTATTAAAGATTAGATATAGATTATTTATTTATCATTTGAACAACTCATTTTCTTTAATAAAAAGGAATAAAAAAAAAAAATACAAATCCAATCACATCACCCACAGAAAGGAGTATATCGTGTATAATAGTGGTAGTCAGAGTGAGTGGAAATACTACACATAAGATAAGATGACAGTAATAAGAGTGGTAAAAAGAGCACATGCCACCAATATTAATTAATTAATAGCATAAAAAACAAGAAAACATATCAATCTCACAAACCCAGATTCATTCATATTGGAATTGGTGCGCAGTGTAAAAATTTCATTTGATTTATAGCCCATGCTCATACTCTTCTCACTTGTTCCAATGTTTGCCCAAACCCTCACCCACTCTGCCAAAACTTAGGATCAGATCTGAAAGGATAAATATAGTATAGATATATCTAAGGAAATAAATAAATAAAATTTTTAATTAATTTAAAAAAAATCGCATGTATTTTTGTGAAAAAAAAACAACATTTTTGTAAATGGTTTTATCTTCCACACACTTGACTCCCAAACACCAAAAAATCATAGATCAACAATCATTCTTGATTTTATTTTTCAACAACACACACTCACACTTACTTACTCACACACCAATTATATATATTTTATTATGTGTGTATATAAATAAACCAAAAGCAAACTATATATGAGGGTAAGTGTTCTTTTTTGAAAAACAACAACAACAACAGGGGTGGGTGAAGAGAGAAAAAACATGTGTTTGTGTATGTGTATGTGTGTGTGTGGGTTTCTAAAAGTGTATTGATGTATATATCATTCTATGTGTGATGTGGTAGACGTGGGGGGGAAAGAAACTAGTGTGGGTGTTAAATTGTGTTTTTTATTAAAAAGATATGCTATAACCTTGACTATAAATTTACTCATCATCTTTTTATTTTTATTATCAACAACAAAATTAGAATTAAATTAAGATAAAAATAGACGCTTTTGTATACTACTACTTTCCTCATCTTCCTCTTACTACACTCTTATTACTACCAAATCTTTATAGCTATAAAATATCACACAACACTTGGGACGCGTCACTGAACACGTCAGTTTTTCCAACACATAGTTTATTATCACAATAGTATTAATAATAGATAACAATATAAATAGGAAAATACCATATAAATACACATACATATAGACACAGAAATGGAAGATACAGCTCTCATGGGATATTTTCATTTTATTCGATATTTACATGAAATAACATCGCCAAAAATAAGATTTATATTTGAAATATTCTGTCTGGTCGTCATTTCTTTGTTTTTGTCGACACTCTTTGTCATGCACAACCAATATGTGGGAAAATCAGACTGCATACAAGACATGTTTATGAGGAGTGTGCCGAAATCTAGGTTTGATATTTTAACTATAGAGGTAATTATTTAGATATCTTTATACAGATACATAAACAGCTCATATACATATATATACACATACTAAGATATTCATTTTTTAAATTCACACACACATTCACACACTCACACACGCAAAACTAACTTCACCACACCTTTTAAAACTCAATAATATCTCAGATAAAAAATGAAGAAAGTTTTATTTATAAAGACAATATCCCATTTCAACCAGTGATGCCCAAAGAAGAGGATATCAAGAAAAGAGTAAACCATGCAAATCATCCTTTGAATCATATAAAAATACAACAAGATGTAGTTTTTAGAAAACAAAGAACAATTGCTAAAAATAATGATAATAGTAACGAAAATATTAATAATAATAATAATAATGACATACTATTAACAACAACAACAACAACAAACAACAATATCAAAAACAAAAATGATAAAGATAATATATCAATCATTCAAAAAATATTCAATTTACGATTACTTTCAGATCCTATTCATCATATTCCTTTAAAGATTTTAGATTCAATATTTCCAAATAACAAAAAGCAATCGAAAGGAAATATAAATACTTTGTTGAAAAAAGATATCATTGATAGGGAACAGGATGACAATGATGTTAATCAACAACAGCAAGGTAAAATTGATTCTTCGACCATGATAAATCATAAAGAAGAAGAGCAGCAACAACAGCAACAGCAACAGGATCAACAGCAACAGGATGACACTCATTATATCGATGAATTTAATGATTTGGTTCAATATTTCCTTATAAATACAAATCCTAGATACGAATTCAGTTACCAAAAAGCATTTTTACTCATGACACCTGAACTTAGAACCATGTACAACATATCCACTCACCATATCGATATATACACCAACGAGACGTGTTTGGGTAACCCATTCCACAAGATGATACTAAAGATACTCGGATACGATATAGTGATGATCAATAACATTGTCAATAGTTTTATGGGAAAAGGGTACATGAAGATCATCAGTGACAACAATATATTCAATCTCGCAAACTACTCATCACCCGACAGAGAACTCTCTACCGAGTTTATTTTCCATCTCATTCAAAAATTCCTTTTAACCAATTTAATCTTTTTTTCAACTACAATCATTTTTGGAACAAGTTTAAGAATATGTGAGTTTTGTATATCTAGATGTTTTGATCATAACCCTCGACAATTCCTTTCATCAATGGCTCACAACTGTTTAGTTGGTTTTATTTTCATCTTGGTAAGTGTAGTTGTTGATTGTATTTACTACTTTTAATCATATATATTAATTATTATTATTATTATTTCAAATCACTGTTAGATCCAAATAGGATATATCTCCATATTTTCTGTATTTTTATCAACAGAGTATTTAGTATTTTTAATGAGTTCATTAATTACATCATATTTCTCAACATGGGGTTTGCGATCCAAAGAGAGTATCAAATACTATCCAGTGTTATTTTTGGCAGTATTGTATTTACTGGTGTTTTATATCGTTACTTTTCCCACTGGTTTTCATCCAATTGCATTTTATTCATGTTATTCGATCATTGAGTATCTTTTGATACTTTGTTTATTTAATTTTGAAATACCTGCTGTATTGGAAAATAGAATCATTCGAAATAATAATAACAACAATAACAATGATACAACCAATAATATCAACAATCAACCGATTATAGGTCTCAACAATAATAGTAATGTTGTTAATAGCAATAATGCCAATGCTAATTCCAACATTATAAGCCATCAACCAATTCAACTAAGAAGTGTTCAAACGGAAATATCCAATCGTAGCCTTCACCAACACTCGTCATTGGGGAATCTAATCAATAGTAACTCTATTCCTTTTATTAGAAATAGAGCAGACAATAATAGTAACAACCACACCAACAGTGATGGTGAAAGTACCACCACTACCACTATCAACGCCAACAACTCAAATGGTAGTATAAATTACCACCACCACACCCACCATCACATTTCAAACGATATAGTTGACAATATTGCCAACCAATTAATTTTCAATGATAATATAATCAATAATTGAATTGAATTGAATTGAAAACAATAAATAGAAGTAGTGAGTGGGTAGGATAAGAGTGTTTGGTCAAAACTAAATATCATATATGTCTTTTTTATTTAATTTCATTTCTCACACCACCACCCTTTTGGTGTTTGAAAATATAAGTTGTCTTGAAAAATCTATAAAAATAGATGTGGGGGTATGGGGGTAATTTTATGTAATCTTTTGGTCTTGGGTGTGTATGATGAAGATATTAAATATCATATGATAAATATTTTACAAGCACAGAACATTTAGTAAATCGTAAAATTAATTTTTGAAATGAAATATCTACAAACATTTACCCACACCCACACCCACATTACTATTTTCTGATAGACATTTCTGCCTATTACCAAAAGTAGACTCTGTTCGCATCTACTTATTTAAATACAATTAATTTCATTATTCATAAATCTCACACCTACTATACTATTTAAGTTTATGTTTTTAGAGGATTATTTTCAATTATCCATTGTACATCTAGACCAGCAAGAAATGAAAGAAATATTTAACAACATTAGTGAAACCTCTCAACGTTATGTAGAAAGACTAGAGAGCACTGTATTTCCAAATCACAACCCTAACAATTCATTAAAAGAGTTGGCTTTACTTGGTGCTGGTATTGGTATTCCTTTGGCTTTGGGTTATGGTATTAGACAATACATTCTCCAAAAACCAAAATTAAAGGAAAAGATTCCATGGTCTCAATTGGGCAATGGTGGTAATATCATTTCAAGAGTTTTGGCAAATCAAAATATTAGGTAATGTTGAAATTAAGGACAATTAGCAGAATCATTTATTAATATTGTTTTAATGCCCATCTATAGATTTGCATTCTCTTTAACTGATTCTGATTTTAAAACTTTAAACGAATCATGCACTGAGAGTAAAATTAAATTGATCCATATGAAAGATTACAATAATGCTATTGTTGCAGCTGGTGGAGTTTATAGAATGACTGGTCAAATTGGTGTTGTTTTTGTCCATGCTGGTCCAGAAATGCTTTCAATGATTAGTGGTATTATTAATTCAAATGTTGAACACATTCCATTGGTTATTATTGGAGTTAGTCCAATATTAAACAAAAATTCATTTGTAAGTTAAAGTTATTAGTTCTTTTTACATCTTTTTAATATACTAACTTTTATTAATAATAGGATGAATCATTACTTTCTAAATACTTTAAATGGTCAAAAACTATTCATTCAATTAATGACATAACCAATTCAATTGAAAATTCATTCTGTGAATCAATAGAGGGCACCCCAGGTGCAGTTTATTTGGAAATTGGTGAAGATCTTTTATTACCAGAAAATATTGCCAAAGAAATTTTAGAAGGTCATCAAAAATCAAGATGGTATTTCAACAAACTCTGGAGTGATTTCAGTCAACAATTTAAATATCCTTCACCAGAATCTGATATTTGTTTCCATTACCCACGTTTAAGATTAGTGGATTCTCCAAAAACTAAACAAGTTGAAGAGATATTGAATTTACTATTGGATGCAAAATATCCTCTACTCTTTATTGGTGACCAATGCTTGGTTTCAAACTCTATCCAAAATAAGGAATTAAATATCGACAGTCTCAAGCTATCTATTAAATTACTTGGTGTTCCAACATACTTGACTGGCTTCTCTAAATGCTTGGGTGGATTAGATATCAATAATCTTATTCATGACAACATTGACTATGCAGTTCATCAAGCCGATCTTATTATCACATGTGGTGTTACTTCTCCAACATTTTTAGAAGAGCTTAAAGTAAACTATATGAAAACCAATGTTGTCTCGATTGAAGAATTCCCAACTCCATCCCATTCATTCAAATTGGAGCTCATAAAAAAACTCAGTTGCGATCCAAGTGCTTTCCTTCTTCATCTAGGTTTCCTTTTCCCCAAAGTAAATTCTAATAAATGGAAGAACTGGCTCTATGATCTCAAAGAGAAGGATTCTATTGGTCATTTGATTGAAGAAAAGAAATCAATGGACAAGGGTGACCACCTTAACCCACACATGATGGCACGTTCTCTTAAAGATACATTTAAAAAATTCGAAAGAGCTCCCATTATTGTCTCGGATGTTGGAGTTTTGGGTGAAAATTTAAATGCCGCTCTTGGTGAATCAATTCACTCTTGGATTCAACAATCTAAATTCTATTCACATGGATCGTCTATTGGTTTGGCTATCGCTGCCAAACTTTGTTATCCAGATAATGATTGCTGGATGATTGCTGATGAAAAATCAATTTCCAAATCTGTTCAAGAATTTGAAACTCTCTCTCGTTATCATCTTCCAATCAATATCATAGTTGGTAATCATGAAAACTCTCTTCATTTACTCAAGGATGAAATGAAAGAAAAACTTTCGCAACCAAATCATCAACCACAATATCAACTCCAAGTAAATCAACAACACAATAACCAGCAACACTCTAGTAGAACTGCCTTCCACAAGGTTATGAGTGCTTTTGGAGGCAAAGGTTTTATTTTATCTCATTCTGATGCAAAGAAAGAAGATATTGAAAAAACTTTCTGTGATGCTAGAGAAAAATCATTGGCTAGCCAAAAACCTATTTTAATCAACTGTTGGGTAGATAATCAAAAATCAACTTTAATTCCAACAAATGCTACTGGTGCTGGTAGTATGTAAATAACAGTTGATGATTTAAAAAAAACAATAAATAAAGAATTATTAATAAAGTAAAATCAATTCATATTTTAGTAATTTCTAATGTAATAGAGTTTAAATTCCATTAAAAATCTTCAATTTCCTCTGATGTTTTTTAATCGGTTTGGTTGGGTATGCTCTATATAAATTTTATTTGTATTGTTTATTAACAATTAAATGTTTGCAGATCTTTTTAGAATAGAGTGTGCTAAATCAGAAAGCTGGGAGTCTTCCATTTGTTTGATCTTTTTACTGATTTCTATAAGTTTTTGCTTCACAGAAATAAATTTGGTTAAATATTCTATATTAGTGGTGAATAGAGTATGTTTATCTTTATTATATAAAACAATCCATCCAGTCGAACTATCTGAGCAAGTTCTTGTCCTATTTATAGATTTATCAATTCTTGAATATAATAATATATTTATATGATTTTCAGTTTCCTCGATTTCTTGCCATTTTACCATTAAAAATGCACCCATCAATACTATGCAAAAAATAATAACAACCATCAAAATAATTTTTTTTGGGAACGAAGAAGCTATATAAAAAAAGAAAAATTTATTCTTTTGTAGATTATTCTTTTCTTGTTTTAATTTCCTGTTTTCTTCTTTAAGATCATTAATTTTTTGCTCTAGTTTACTGTTTTCTTGTTGTAGTCGATCAATAGGATCGAAATTTTGTGAATTTATTATTAATGTCATTGTTTTTTTTTTTTTATAAACTCTCTATTTTTTAATAAAAAATAAAAATCCTCAAATTTTAAAAAAAATTAAATTGAATAGGTAAAAATAAGTTTGTAAAATTTCAAGTACCAATCCAATCCCAAAAAAAAAAAAAAATTCTTTTGGCCTTGGTCTCTTTGTCGTTTTCCATTCGATTTTTCTTTTTTCTATTCCTTTCCTTATGAATTGGCAGAGTTCAAACTTTTCCGCTGTTCCTTTTGATATTAGGATTTTGCACATTGGTGATAGTATCTCTATTAGTCAATAATGTAAATGCTTAATTTTGGTATTTGTCAGCTTTAGCTGACTTCTCACTTAATGTTTAATTTAAGGATACTCCAGTGAACTGAGACTATTAGCTTTACTTTTAAACTATTTTATCTGATTATTTATTAATATATTAATGAATGGTAATTGTTCTCGTTGCGAGGGCAGACAGTTTAGGTGAGTGGTCTAGAGTTAATGATATAAAAAGAGACAGATAGACGCATATAGAATACCAATAAATAGGAATGCATAAAATAATAGATAGATCAATAGTAATAATAAATCACTTTGTTTACTTTTTAATCACTTTCATTACATCATTAAACACTTCGTAAAAGTATTTATGTACTTCTTGTCTTTCTTGACTCTGCTTCGATTCTTTGTAGGGTAATTGAGTAATGAGGTTTCTAAATGCGTATTCATCAGTTGGACGAACAATATCAGAGTGGTTTTCAATGTAGTTTAAATACATGGAATCCAAAAGATAATAGGAGAGGCAATAGAATAGATGTTCAAGATCATACATAAAATTTCTTTCACTGAGTGTAGTTTTAATCATACCTCCTCTGATTGATTGAGAAATAGATTTGAATGCTCTAAAATAGATTTGGGTGTGGAGTAATAATGTTTGGGGATTCTTTGGAGTTGTCGTACTACATATGTCGTGAGTGTCTTCTTGTTTAATGATCTCATCGACATTGAATTTCTTTAGATTTATATCTGAATTTGGATTGTGTTGGATAAATCCAGCCAAAGAGTAGATGAGCATTTCAAAAATATCTGATCTAAATGCGACTTTACCCACTCCTAATTCATAATCTTTTTTGCGCAATCTAATGAGATCTTGAATGGCGCCATCATAATCCCCAGAATGGTATTTGGCTCTTCCACGATCGAAACATGCTTCATAGGCTTCATTTGTTTCCAATTCTGGATCAAATTCAATACATTTGTTAGCATACATGATTACTTGTGGATTGTCACCTATCACACGCATATTATGAGCAATGAGTGAGAAAAGTAAGAATTGGCCTGGAGATATCTCTAATGCTTTTTTAAATGCTTCGGTGCTCTCTTGATAGTGTTGACTAAATCTCTCTACATAGCCAAGTGATATGTATGCATCTGCCAAAATAGAATTATCTTGGTCAAGTAGATCTTCAATTCTAGTGAATCCATTTTTTTCAACTATCAAAATTCTCTTGTGATAAATAGGTGGGGTCTCTTGTTTTTCAAGTGGCTTATTTAATTCAAGATTGATAACTTGTTCCAATAGTCTTTTGGCTTGGTCAAAGTTTTGTTGAACCATAGAAATAAAGGCCAATGCTATTGTACCAAATGTACTATTGCTATCCATTAATCTTTTACAAATGTCCATAAGATGTTGGTCAATATTACCATGTGATGATATATTCATTAAAACCACTTCAAACATTATTTCTTCCTACAATATTAAAATAAAAATAATTAGTAGCCATAATTAAAATCTAAAACAAAATTAAACTTACATCATTGGGACCAAGCTGATAAAGTTTATCCAAATACTCTTGCGTAGATTCTACCATGTCTGTTCTTGCGAGATAGTAGATAATTGAACGATAAATATCAACTTTGGCTTTATGTGGTACTAATTCTAATGCTTTGTTATACAGATCAACTGGTAGCTGATCAGGTACGTTTAAAGAAAATTTATATTTGTTTAAAATATCAGCCTTTAATAAAACAGCTTCAGGCTTGTTATTACACAGCTCAATAGCCTTATCTAGGATTTCAATTGAAGAATGTAGTTGCTCTAATTTAAATTGTTCTATGGCATTATCAAGTAATGTTTGATATTGTTTTTCTACATTTTCAACTTGATTGATGGTTGTATAATATTTATAATTATTTAAAACTACTGCTGATGTTGAATTAAATAAAGTAATCTTATTATTGTTCTGATTATTATTATTATTATTATTAAACTTTCTACTATTATTTAGAGATAAAACATTCTTTGTTATTGTTGATTCAACAAGTTTTCTATGAAAAGGTCTAAGTTTTATTATTCTTTGTAATGAATTCATCTTGGCTGTGATGATATTATCGTGGTAGACTCGAATAGAAAACAATCAAAAAATTAGCTAATGTCTTGTATCATTTCATAAAATATATGGTCAAAAATTTACATTTTTTTAGATTTTTTTCAGAAATGCCAAAACCAAAGTTTGGATAAAATCAATTTTTCATATGATCTAGAAAGTATTAAGAATAAATATAAGAGAAACAATCAACACTAATCCACTTATTTATTTTTTAGTTACAACATTAAATATCAAATAACTCTTTATATCTCTTATCTTTCTTGACTGTTTGGATTCTTTGTAGGGTTATTCAGTTAAAAGGTTTCTAAATGAGTATTCATCAGTTGGACGAACAATATCAGAGTGTTTTCAATGTAGTTTAAAGAGACAGTCAAAAAAAAAGTGTAAAAAGAGTTTAAAGTACCTTATATTGTTGATTATCATTTATTATTATTATTATTAATTGATCAATAAAGATTTAAATAACATTAATAATTTAAAGTGAACAATGAACACGGAATCTACTAACACCACCATCTGGGTAGATATTAAGACGAACGTGAGTGAATTTTGAAGCATTGTTGGTTAATTCTCTTTGGAAGAAATGACGAGTATGGCCAGCGAGTGGAGTCTTTGGAAGAATTTCAGTCCAATTAGTTTTGGCAAGTGATTCTTGAGTCATTTCTGGACCTTCATAATTAATGCCATCGATTGAGCAACAGGTTGGGAAATTACCTTTGAACCAATTGGTATCGACTTCAATTCTTTGGACAACACCCTTTTCACCAAGTTTAACAATTAACCAATCATAGCCTGGACCTCTTCTTCTCTTGGTTTCCCAACCATCACCCATATTGACTGATCTGCCTGGCATAATGATATTATTTTTACTGCCATAGAAATTGTCACTGCACAAGGAAACGATACCACCGTTTTCAATGGCAGCCAAATCAACGAGTTCACCTTGAATCATAAGAGACCAATCTCTAACAACTTGGCCATAGACTCTAAGTCTAGCAACACCACCATCTGGATAAATTTTAAATCTAAGATGAGTAAATCTCTTTTCAGATCTACATTCAAAATATTGTTTACATGATGATCCTAAATTTGATTTAACTAATACTTCTTCCCACTATTTTGGATCTTTTGATTAGTATAAAAGAAAGATAGAGAGTGATAATTAACTAATCAATAGAATAAACAACATACTTTAGATTCAGAAAGTTTTTTAAAAGTTGGTGAAGAATCATCACAAATAGCTTCAATAGAGGCATATGGTGGATAGTTACCAGTAAAGTAAGAGGTATCGATTTCAAATCCTTTGATAACGCCAGTCATACCTAATTTTAAAATACACCAATCATATTCTGGATTATGTCTTTTGGTTTCCCAACCATCCTATTTTATTATACATTATTAATTAATACAATAACGATATCATTATTATTTACATATAAAACATATATTTACCATCCATTTACCAGTGTCGACAAATTTTTCAGCATCCCAAATGGGTGGGGCAAATTTAATAAGATTTACACAGGCAGCAAACCATTGATCACTACAACCAAGAACAGCTCCGCCAACTTTATCTGATAACAATTCAGCAAACTCTTTGGTAAATTGTGGTGCATTTGGGTCTTCAGCAGTGTTTCCGTGTGCCATAATTATTTGTTATTTGTTATTTATTTTTACTATTTACTATACAATTGAAATGAAATTGAATTTGATTGGAAGCAATTCAATTTATTTTCATTTTGCAAAAAAAAAAAAAAATTAAAAAAAATTAAAAAATGAAAAAAAAAAAATGAATTCAGATATTTTTTCACCCTGGAATCACACACAACAATTCCAATAATGAGATTGTCATTTATAGATCACATGTATACTTTATTCTAAAAGAGATGAGGGGGTTATTCTTTTGAATTATTCAATACCAGTCTACTGATTTTGTAAGTGTCATTTTCTAAATTGTCAATTAAATTAAAATTCAACAGAAAAAATGAAAGATATAAAAACACACATAGCAACAAGATTTAAAATAAAAACTAAACGGTTTTAATCTTTATTTAATTATATACAAAAAAAAGAGTTTATATTTGAAAAAAAAAAAAAAATTATATGAGAATATTGTAATAACCCGACGACGAGTTATTATTTCACACTACTACTATTAATAATAAAACACAACATGATAAGGTATGCGCTTAAGCTTGATTTGATGGTGAGCCTTCTTCACCAGCAATCTTTTCACCAAAATCAGTTTTTACTTCGGTGCTATTACGCTTTCTATTTGATTTACGTTCAGATTCAGAGTAGTCAGAGTCGTTGTCTTTTTTTGGTGTCATTTCTACACCACCGTCTTCAAGACCGTAAGCGTGACCATCAGCGGCAACAGTATCCAAATCTCTTGGATAATCGATTGGAACGTGCCAAAAGACGCTATCGTTAAAGTGTTCGCCTTTTTTGAGACCACCAATCTTTTTGACCAACAACATGAGACAACCGGTAACGATACCACCGAAAATAGCGACACCGATAGTGATAAAGGTGGCAGCGGCATTGTTTTTGGCTTGGTCATCGCCAGCACGGAAGATGGCAAGAAATTCTTGTTCACCATAGAGATCTTTGTTGTTGAGACCGTGTTGTGCGGCAACGACGGTAGCAATGCAGCCAATAAAGCCTGGAATACCGTGGAGATTGTTGATACCACAAGTATCTTGGATATTTAATTTACGGGTGATGATTGGAGTGAGATATACATAACCCAAGACAGAGATAACACCTACAATGAAACCCATACCGATGGCACCGCCAGGGTTCAAGTTCATGTGTGCACAACAGCCTTGTACGACACCACCAGCCAAAGCGCTGTTTTGGACGTGGACCATGTCGAGTTTGTGACCGGCGTGACCTAAAAGTCTGGATACGAGGAAAGTAGCAATGGTGCTACCGGTTAAAGAGAGAAAAGTGTTGGCGATGGCTCTGAATTGGGGGTCACCAGAGGGGGCGATGGCAGCGTTGAAACTGGGCCACATCATCCAAAGGAACAAGGTACCGGCCATAGCAAACAAGTCACCATTGTAGGATGGAGAATTGTCTTCGCTGTCTTTAGCATGTCTGTCTGTGAGGAACCAGCAGAGGGTTAAACCAAAATAACAACCGAAAAGATGGATGTAGAGACCACCACCGACATCAATAGCCTCTAATTTCAATTCACCAATGTACATGTTAAAGAAAAAGAAAATTGGCTCGACAATACCCATGATGATCATTTGGAGTGGAGTGACTTTACCCAATACACCACCATAACTAATCATGACAGCTCCCGCACAAAACAAGCCATTCAACATATAGCTCATGTTAAAGTAGAGCTTGTCGAAACCGTGGCCGTGGTGGGCAGTTTCAAAGAAACCCCAGACTAAAATACTCCATTGAGCAACCATGGCTGATACGAGAAAAGTGTAACCGAGTGATGAATAACCATATCTTCTCAAAAAGGTCATGAGGAAACCGAAACCGAAAAAGATCATAATATTGATATCACGAAAGTAACCGTAATGTGAGTTGACATCTCTTTGAACAGCTGTATCGTCACCAATGGCATTATCGCCATTTCTTTCATTGTAATCGTATCTAACCCAAACACCATATAAAACTACCATAAATATTTGGAATCCAAATAATACCAACAAAAAAATGATATTTTCCATTCTTTTGGAGGTTGCGGCTGGTGTGTGTTTATCTGCAATAATTGTCATTTTCTATATTTACTTTTTTTTAAAAAAAAATCTATATATATATATACAGAGATCAATCTATTTTGGTTAGAGTATTTTTATTTTGCCAGAG
>AJWJ01000285.1:0-29510 GCA_000277445.1 Polysphondylium violaceum
TGATTTAAAGTCAACTCTATTGTCGAGAAACAGATATGAGTGATGGAGAAGAGAATAAAAAACATAATTAGTAAGTAAAAAAAATATCAAAATCATACACCGCATATGGGGCCACGCAAATATGGGGTTTTTTGACTCTTTTGGAATTCCCTCAATTAATGAGGGAATTTCTTAAACATTATTAATTCTTTTGGGGTGAAAACATCTTTCTTTTTATCAATCATTAAAATTTCTGTTTTTTTACAAGTTTAGATCTGTTTTTATTGTTTGTCCTAAATTAAATTAAATTAAAGTTTACTAAAATTTATTATTACTATTTCTTAATCTTAAATCTTTACGTATAATTTTACCAGTGGTAGTCATTGGTAATTGATCAATAAATTCAATTTGTCTAGGATATTCATGAGCGGCCAAATTTGTTTTAACAAAATTTTGAATTTCTAGTTCCAATTCTTTACTTGGCTTACAATTTTCTTTGAGTACAATGTAAGCTTTTACAATTTCACCACGAATTGGATCTGGAACACCAACAGCAGCAGACATTAACACATAGGGTAAACGTAAAAGACAATGTTCAATTTCAGATGGACCAATACGATAACCACTACTATTGATAATATCATCATCACGACTAACATACCATAGATAACCATCTGAATCCTTTTTACCCAAATCACCAGTTACCAACCATTTCTTATCAACAAATTTGGAACTGGTAGCCTTTTCATTGTTCCAATATTTGAGAAATACAACTGGATCAGGAGTTAAAAGTGCAATGTCACCAACAGTATTTGGTGGTAATATATTACCATGTTTATCAATGATCTCTACTTTATGACCAGGAATTGCTTTACCCATAGATCCTGCTTTAACTGGCATAATGGATGAACAATTTCCAACGATTAAATTTGCTTCAGTTTGACCATAAAACTCATTAATTGTAATTCCACCAAATGTTTCTTTACCCCATTCCAATAGACGATCACCAAGACTTTCACCACCTGAACCTATTGAAAGCATATTTGTATTTTTTGGTACATGAGAATTTAATCTCATCATTTTAAGAGCCGTGGGTGGTAAAAAACAAGTTGTAACTTTGTTTTCCAACATTATTTCACCAATCTTTACAGGATCAAACTTCAGAGCTCTATGGGCCAATACTGTAACTCCATAATAAAGTGATGGTAATAATACATCAAATAATCCACCAATCCAAGCCCAATCAGCAGGTGTATAAAATACATAATCATTACTCTTTTGAGGGAAAAAGTTTTGAGGAAATTGAACACCTGGTAAATGACCCAATAATACTCTTTGAGCATGTAAACATCCTTTTGGATTACCTGTTGTACCACTTGTAAATATGATTACGGCCGGATCTTCTGATTTGGTTTTAATTGGTTCAAATTTAATATTTTTATATTGATTTTTAATATCCTCCCAATTAATAATTAAATTATTATTACTATTATTATTATTATTATTATTATTATTATTATTATTATTATTATTATTATTATTATTATTATTATTATTATTATTATTATTATTATTAAATACTATAATTTTTTTTAAACTAGGAACATTGTTTGATATTGATATTAATTTTGGTAAATTTTCTAAATCGGTTAAAACACAAGAAGCTTCAGAATTATTTAATCTATATTCCAAAGCATCTGGTCCAAATAATGTAAACAATGGTATACTAATCATACCTGATCTAATAACACTAGTATGAGATAGTGCCGTTTCAAATCCTTGTGATAATAATACACCAACTCTATCACCTTGTTGAATATTAAAATCTTTAAATGCATTACACAATTGATTTGACTCATTATAAAGATCATTAAATGTATAACTAAAATACCAGAGTTAATGATGAATATGATTATCATTTATAATAATATCAATACTATTAACCCTATTTACCTTTTAATAGTTTTTCCATCTTCTTGGATATATTTAATCGCAACTTTATCTTTGTTACCTCCTTTTACATGTTTATCGCATACCTCTACACCTATGTTGAAGTATTCTGGTATAGTCCATTTAAAATTATTATATGTGTCTTGATAATTATCTCCTTTAATTAAATTGGTTTCGTTTAAAAATGTAGAATATAATCTTTTTGTTGTTGTTGTTGTTGTTGTTGTTGTTAATGTAGGTATTATTGTATTTAAAGTTATATTATTATTTCCTATAGGCGATGTTATTCTAGATTTTAAAGATTTTGTTTGAAAAGAGTTTAAAGATGATAGAGGTCGGATATGATATGATTGGAACTGAGGATAAACTTTGATCAATTGATTGATCGATCTAGTGTTTATTAAACCATTCATTGTAATACGAATAATAATAATTATGATTTATATGCTATCTATCCAAATATGATTAAAATGATGAAGATGGTGATGATGAGCAAAATTTTTAAAAAAAAAAAAACTTTTAAAAAAAAAAAACCTTTTTAGGAATAAAAAAATCAAAAATATCTAGATATAAAATAAAAGAAATTAAAAATTTATTTATTATTATTATCCATTTTAATTAATAAATTATCAATATCAGATTGAATTTTAATATTTTTTTGATTTACTTGATCAAGTTGATGATAAATATCACCTAATTGATTTTGTAACTCTGTAACAACAAAAGAATTCTCCATTATCAAGGTATCATAATTTTCAGATAATTCAGAATAATCCAATTGCATTTGTTTAATGGTTTGATATAGTTGTACATAAGGACATTCAGTTTGATGTTTTGACTTTAAATTTGATTGACCTATCCATGTGCAATCTATATCTTTAGCTAAACAATAAACCAAATTATTTGGACAAATTACTTTATGAGAATCCAATTCATTTAAACTATCAAAACTACAATTACAATCTTTACATATATTTTCTGTTGTTGATGACGATGATTTACACTGAAACTTTTTATGAAATTTATATCTAGACTTTGGAATTAATTCATCAGATTTACAAAGTGTACAAAATACTTGAATATCTGTTCCGATTAGATTCTTTATAATATTGGGCGGTTTCTCTGATATTTCATCTTGAGTTGATAATATAGTTCTACAAAAAGGACATAGACCCGATACCTTTATACAATCATCTAAACAACTTTTACAACACATCTTTCTACAACAACTTAATACCGTTGGCTCTTTAAATGATACCATACAAATTGCACATTCAAAATGCTCTTCAATTACAATCATATAGTTTGATTGACTAGTTTTTAAATTTCCTGGTTTTGTTGTTAATGATGATGATGTTGTTGTTGTTGTCGTTGTTTTATCTGGTAATTTTAATGTTGATAAAAATTCTTTCATTTGCTTTTCTGTTGGTAACGTAGCTTTTAAATTACTCTTTTTTGGAGGTGAACATGTATTTGGTGTTGTTGATAAACTGTTATTATTATTATTATTATTATTACTATTTGTTGTGATTGTAGGTATTTTAGATTTTAAAACTATCAACGTTTCATGAATGGATTGATGGTTACTATATCTTTTAGAACAATCATCTTTAAATTTAATTTCTACAGATCTTAATTCATAAGGTTCTCTGATACCTTTGAAAAAATCTTTAACAAAAGGGAAAAAAGAACCTAGATAATTAAATAGTTGTACATAACCTTTCTTTCCTTTGAGATATGATATTTGATTCTTTATATCATTTATTCTCTCTCTATTTTCATTACCAAAGTATGTTAATAGTTTTTGAACAGGTAAATGACTAACTTGTCGAAAATATTGTTTTTTTTGTTTTTGTTGTTGTGGTGGATAATGGTGATGTTGATGTTGATCTTCACCTTCTTGATCCTGTTGCTCTTCTTCTTCTTCTTCTTCCTCTTCTTTCTCTTCATTAAAATGAAAAACTTCTCTCTGCCATTGAGCATAATACATCCAATTAAATAATCTTTTAGATGCTGATGATAGCCATTTATCTGACATGATGAAGAAATAAATACAAAAAGAAAAAAAAAAAAAAAAAAAATTTAAGCATATGCAATTTAAATGTTATTTATTTCAATTTCATTTTGATTATGAATTAAACTAAGATTACTATCGATATTAAGATTATTATTCTTATCTATATCATTATCATTCTCTACTTCATTAATATCTAATATTTCCTTATCATTGCTATCTATTATGTTATCGATACCATTATCATTTATATTGTTTTTATCATCTTCTATTTTAATATTTTCACTATTATCCAAATTATGAACGATACAATCAATATCTATACTAGTGTTGTCTTTGTCATCATTGTTGTTGCTATCTATCTTTTTATCTAAATCATTATCTATAATGCTGTTGTTGCTATCATTATTGTTGCTATCTATCTTTTGATCTAAATCATTATCTATATTTATCTTGTCATTATCTATATTGCTGTTGTCATGATCATTATTGTTGCTATCTATATTTGTATCTATATCATTATCATTGTTGATAGCATCGTCCTTCTTCTCTATACTATTTGTATCTATGTTAATCTTTTCACTATTATCTAGATTAATCAAATAGATAATATCAATATCTATACCATTATTATTATTATTATTATCACAAGTATTGTTATTTATTGAGTCAATACTTATTTTATCATTATTATCATTATTATCACTATGATCAATATTATTGATACTATTATGATGATTATTACTATTTGTAATAGGTATATTATTTAAAAGTTGAGAAGATCCAGAACTGATATTATTATTATCACTACTATCATCATCATTATTGTTATTTATTGAGTCTATACTTATGTTATCATTATTATCATTATTATCACTATGATCACTATTATTGTAATGATTACTATTTATAATTGAGGGTATATTATTTAAAAACTGAGAAGGTTCAGAACGGATATTATTATCATTATTATTATTATTATTATTATTATTATTATTATTATTATTATTATTATTATTATTATTATATTTTGAATTAAATTTAAACAAAGCTTCAGATAAATGATTAAAATCACTTTTAAAAGAGGATAAATTTTTAAAAGTATTTTCTAAATTTAGATTATATTGTTTGGATTGATTTAAATATTTAGTAGTTTGATCGATTTGTGATTGTAAAAAACTAATTTGTTGCGTATACTGCATCAAGGTTTTATCATATTGAATAGATAATTTTGAATATTTTGTTTTATATTGACTAATGACTGGGGACAATTTAACATATGGACAAGTGATTTCATGTTGACTCTTTGAATCCAATGTACCAATCCAATTACATTGTATATCCTGTGATCTACATGTTGTTATCCCTTTGGGGCAAATAAGCTCGTGTTGTATCATTTCTTGATGATTTTGATGATCATTATCATGCAGTTGTTGATCTTGATTACTACTATTACTAATATTATTATTACTACATTGTAAAGTACATTTACAAAGGTCACATAAAAATGTTATAATATCATTCTTTTTACCATTGCATTCATTTTCAATGTGAAATTGAATTAATGATTTTGGGATTAATTGATCAGATTTACAAATTTTACAAAGTACATTTACATCATCTTCAATTAAACCATTAATATCTCTTGGTACTTGATGAAAAATATCGTTGTTGTCCAATAGAGCAGTTTTACAATAAGGACAACTAGGCGATTTAACGATAGATCCATCGGTAAGAATCTCTATACAATTTTGACAACACATATTTCTACAACAATTCAAGACAACTGGTTCTTTACATATTTCTGAACATATAATACATTCAAAATTATTTTCAAGTACAATTAAAAAATCATCTGTTTCTGTATCTTCTTCTAAAGTATCTTGATCGAGAGTTGTTGTTGTTGTTGTTGTTGTAGTTGTAGTTGTTGATGTTGCTGTTAGAGGTTTTTTAAAAATAGAATTAAATAATTCATTTGAACCAGTTAATTGTAAAATTGTATTCTCTAAAGATTGACGTTTTGACAATCTTTTATTACATCTCTCTTTAAAGGCTAAACAATCGATTTCAAATGTCTTTTTTAAATGATATTTTCTAATAAAAGTATGTACCATATCATCTATCCAACCCAATAAATCATTTAGATATCCATTATTCTTTACATAATCTACTGTTTGTTGTTGTTGACATACTTTTTTTGAAAGCCCTTTCTTTAGACTATCTTTTGTATCACGACTATATTGTTGATATATTTCTAAAAATCTAAATGATTGCATCTTAAACGTAGAACTATTAAAGATAAATACTGAATTTTTCCATTCTTCAAATATCATATAACTATATAATCTATTGACAGTACCATTTATCCAATTATCCATTGTCCTATTTTTATATAGAGCATTTGCTTTATTGATTGTGAAATGAAAAAAAATTATGAAAAAAAAAAAAAAAAGTTGAACTTGCAATTTTTAATACAAGAAAGAATGACATTCTAATTATTATTAATACTATTCCATTTTAAATACAACAAAAGAAAGATTAATTCATATATATAAAATTATAAAAAAAAAAAAAAAAAAAAAAACACAGATCATTTTAAATAGATTGAAAACAAAAAACAATTATGAAAATATTAAATATCTCAGACTAAAATATCATTTGATTCCATATCATTTATAAATTATCTAAATTATGAAACCATTCGATTTCTTCATTTTTTGTTTTTTTTTTTTTTTTTTTTTTTAATTTTTTTTAATTTTTTTTTTTTGAAAAATAAGGGGTGCTTTGATTGCAATTTACACATACTACAGTACATGTACATAATAAAGATTTTCAAAAAGTACTCTACATTTAATACATATAATATATACATTTGTTAAAAAAACAAACTCTCTCTCTATACATATAAAATAAAAGAATGAAAGTAAGACCTTGATCATTATTGCACTCTATCATACAAACTTAGTAACACAACAACAATATCATCATATCAGTATTCACCATTTGCAGATGAACCAGTAGCAGATACATCTATACCTGTATCACCTGCTCAAGGTGGAATTAATGGGGATCAACAACAACAACCAATTGAAGGTGGCGGAAAACGACATCCTGTCGCTTTAGTATTTCATTTCTTGTTTAAATCAATTGCTATAGGTTTTTATATTTTAGGTGGTATTTTCAATATTGGTTTTGTTCTTTCATTTATTATTATTACACTCTGTTCTGCTTTTGATTTTTGGACTGTAAAAAATGTAACTGGGCGTTTATTAGTTGGTTTGAGATGGTGGAATGAAATTAAAGATGATGGTTCTAATCAATGGTTCTTTGAATCCGTTCAAGTATGTATAATTTAATAATAATATTCACAACAACAACAACAACAACAACAACAACAACAACAACAACAACAACAACAACAACAACAGCAACAGCAACAGCAACAGCAATAATAATGTATAGAATACTAATATTACTCTTTATCATCATTATAATAGAATAAAAGTCAAATTAATCAAAGAGAATCATTTTTATTTTGGGTTGCTACATTGGTAACTCCAGGTCTTTGGGCTCTATTTTGTTTATTTTCTGTTTTTAGACTTAAATTAGTTTGGTTAATTGTTAATGTAGTTTGTATAGCACTTTCGGGTGCTAACCTTGTGGGTTATATTAAATGTGCCAAAGGTAAATATTAGTTATCTCTCACAGCACACATACATTTATGTTTTATATATACTAATTAATACATGTTGTTGTTATAAAATTAGATGCACGTAAAAAAGTTAAAGGAATGGCTCAATCATATATTGTAGGCACTATTGTAAATCAAGCTATCAACAAAGTTTAATCATTATACCATTTATTTATATATATAAAATTGCAAACAGAAAACAAAACAGACTCTAGGTTTCCTCTTATTTCCTTTTTTTTTATAAATTTCTCTATACAATGATATTATTTATCATATATGATAAAACTTGTTTATTATTATAATATTACGATATGTTGTGGGTGGGAGGAATGGTATACATTACTATTATCCATCACCTATTGTTTTTTATCTTCAGGGTGATTATAATACTCTTCCATTTGATTATGTAATCTACCTTTAATATACTTTAATGAAGCAGTCTCACCCCAAATCCAAAAACCTGCAATAAAACCAGATGAAATTATAAATGTTCTAATGTTGTATGAAATAGTTTTTCTAAATTTATGAGCTATGATATTGAATTAATAATGTTGTATATCACCATTGATTTATAAGACATTGATATTTACAAATTAAAGAACCAGCTAAAATAAAACCAGCAGTGGCGGCACATACATAAATGCCACCTTTAATACCTTCTTTTAAAAACACTTGTCTCGTCTCTTCTTGTTCTTTAGCTCTTCTAGCAAAGTAATCTACTTCAGATTCTCTTTTGAATGGTGCACCAACACCACTGAGATCATCAAATGGTTCAATAACTTCCTCGACTTTGTTGTTTTTATTATTACTCATTGTGGGTAGCAATGCAATTCTCTGTTTGAAAAAGAAAAAAAAAAAAAAAATTAAAGGGGTGAAGTTATGCAAACTGCATTTTTTTTTTTTGATTCATTTCGGAATTGACAAACTTCATCAATAAAACAAATCCAATTAATAAAAAATGTTTGATAATGATCATCATTTATATAATTCATTAAATTAAATAAATAAATAAATAAATTCTTTGTTACAATATATTTTACAAGGAGAGGATTTTTGTGTTATTATATTATTCGCTATTTAGAAGAGGAAAGAAGGGAAACAGTAAAAGGAGGGGAAATAACATCAATAATATTTGATGTTTTAAATAAATTTGTAATCTCTATGGGCTTTGTGTTTCTGGCTCATTATAATGTCTAACCATTTGATTATGTAATCTACTTTTAATAAACTTTAATGAAGCAGTCTCACCCCAAACCCAAAAACCTGCAATAAAACCAGATGAAATTATAAATGTTCTAATGTTGTATGAAATGGTTTTTCTAAATTTATGGGCTAAATATTTGTTGTACAACACTGTTGGTTAAAATGAATTCACTTACAAAAACAATTATGATAAAATAATAGATATTTACAAATTAAAGAACCAGCTAAAATAAAACCAGCAGTGGCGGCACATACATAAATACCACCTTTAATACCTTCTTTTAAAAATACTTGTCTAGTTTCTTCTTGCTCTCTAGCTCTTCTAGCAAAGTAATCTACTTCAGATTCTCTTTTGAATGGTGCACCAACACCGCTGAGATCGTCAAATGGTTCAATAATTTCTTCTACTTTATTCATTGTATTATTATCTGTTTTTATCTTTAATGTTTATCTATATATTGATTTTTACTAAAAAACTTGAAGAGACGTCACGCATTAGCAATATTTATATTTTTCCTATCAAATTTAATTTAATTCTTTTGTTTTTTTGATAAAGTTGTGAGGTAATCATTACTCTGTTTTTTTTCGTTTTGTAAAAATCAATTTTCTGTTTTTTTTTTGGAAATCTAAATGAAAAATAGAAATCTAGATAATCCAGAGATTTTTGAAAAAATATTGCAATATTTGAATAAAATTTTCAAAAAGAGGCAAAAATAATAACTGATTAAACTTTCAAAGACACTAACTAATAATCAAATCTGGTGTTTATTAATTTAATTTACAACATAAAATAGTGTTTATTTAAATAGTGATAATAGAATCTATACTAGTTGAGTCCACAAGATTAATATCAAATGCAGTCATTTGTGGTTCAATGTGTTTATAAAGTGAGTCTTTGATATCTTGAACAGAATTAAAAAGTTGAGCAAATTCACAACTATGTATCTTTGATAACATTCGAGAGAACACTTTGTAATAACGATACATTGATATTTCAAATGTAGTGGTTGATTCACATAAAGGTAAATCCTTTTGCCATAAAAAGAATATTCTCACTGTAGCCCTTTGAATGTTACCTTGATAACGTGAAATCACTGGATGTTGATGAAGTAATCTCGAAAAATTTTGTGAAATACTTTCAAACTTTTGATTAGTTGAACTATCAAGTATTAATCTAGTATTATTCTTTTTCTCTAAACTTAATTTCTATATAATTATTATGAGTATTAGTAAAAGAAGATATATTTTTTAAAAAACTATTAATTCTCTCACATACTTGGAAATAAAGATAAGCCATTAAAAAGTTTTTCAAAATTAATTTATCAGATGCTTGTAATTGTTGAGATGATGTCAATTGTTGTTGTTCTTGATGTTCTTGATTAATATTATTATTTTCAATTTCTTTCCAAAGGAATTGACTATATTTAAAACTTGGTAAGGTTTCATAGTTTTCTAAAAATCGATCAATCAAAACCAAAAGGGAATCTTCAATAATTGCCATACGACTAGATATTAAAGTCTTTAAAATAAAGTTGAGCAACAATAAATTTCTTTGTAAAAATGTTTCTCTATCCTCATTTTCTAATAAACTAGAGAAATTCTTTCTTTTCTTTTTTGAAAATGTATCAATTTGAGTACAATAAGTTGCTCCTTCTTGCCATCTATTTATAATTTCCTATAATTATAATTATTAATAAATTGTATATAATAAATAGTAATGATAATAATATAATATTTACATTTCTAGTTAATTGTAATAAATAAGTGAAATAGGGGAATACAATATCACTTTCATAGGGAGGAGTACAAGGAAAAGGTAAGGGTTGAGTTTTTTTGTTGTCCCAATCTAAAATGGAAAGAATTAAATAACATGATAGTATTGAATAATCAGAGCCAGATGCCATAATTAAATTACTAAAGTATACAGTTGATTTATAATAATCATCCAGGTCTCTACCCTCTGTTGGTAAAATATCCTTTATCAAATCTTGATTCAATTCTCTAAGGGGGCCAGGAGGACGGGGTGGAGTGTGTAAAGCAGAATTATCACTTTGAATGGGTGTGCCAATAGAATCATAATGCGAAAATGTTGGTGCTGCAAAATTTAAAAAGTCTTTATACATTGATTTGTTTTGATTCGTTTGTGATTGTTGTTGTTGTTCATAGCTAAATATGTTTGATCTATAATCTTCAGGTTGAGGTGGTTCAACTGGAATGGGTTTGGGTGATAATGGTGGACTCTCTTTTAAAATTTTATAGTGTTGTAATATCTTTTTAATATTTTCAACCCATTCCAATGATATTACTTGATCTTCTGAAAAAAGATAATAAACTCTTTTTGAGTTCTACAAAGAGTCGTTTTATTAATAATCATATTTATAAGCAACACATCTCCGAAACAAAAAGGTATAAAAACAACAAAATTACATACAGTTAAGATTTCAAAATATCTTCTATCATCCCAAACACTAAACTTTGAAAATTGTATATTCTTTACAGTGTCCCACTCAATGGTACCCTTTTGCTCTTTAGCATTTGAATCTGTATAATATCTAATGGACTGTAAATCTACGATAAAGTATCTTTTTTTCCATAACAATACGACTCCTTTGTCTCCTTTTTTCGAAAGGTATCCACTATATGAGCTCTATTATGTATATAAAAATGAATCTTTTTTAGTAAAGATTTTTTATTTTTATTATCATTATTATTATTATTGTTATTGTTATTGTTGTTTTTATTTTTGTTATTACTATTGTTATTATTGTTATGACTATTGTGGTTATTACTATTGTTATTATAATGAACTCGTCTACTTTTACTTTTACTTCTATTTTTATTTTTGTTATCACTATTTAAAGTTATTGTGGTAGAAGTAGTTGTAGTCGTAGAGGTTGTATTACCAAAATAACATACTTTTAGTTTATCATAATAGTCAGCTGGTATTGGTTGTTGAACTAAACTTGGATACAACGAAGGTGATGTTTGAATAGGGGATCCTTCCGTGTATTGTGTCATTGTTTTGTTATTATTATTATTAGAAATATATAAAATAGTTTGTACACCTCCTATATTAAATTTAATAGTAGTAATGTGGTGAAGAAAAAAAAAAAAAAAAGAAAAATTAATAAAAATAATTAAAAAAAAATTAAAAAAAATTTGATTTCTTCACAAAACAAGATTTTTTCAATGGAAAAAAACTAAAAACTCAATTTTTTAGATTAATAAATTTGTATAAATTTAACTTTATTTGTGTTTCAATTCTTTATTTGTACAAGATACAAAAACATTATTCAAACAAAAATGAAAAAAATGAAAGTTCTTTTTTTTTAAATTTTTTTTTTTTTAAATTCAAAACTTGAAAATATAAGAATTCCTTGAGAACATCACTCTATGAACATTCAAAGAGAGATATTATTAGTTTAGTTTAAGACCAATCTTTTCCTGAAAATCAAAAAAAAAAAAAAAAAAAAAACAAACTATTACAAGAAGTTTCCTTCGAAGCTGGGGTATCGATGTCATATTTTTCATTCCCCTTTTTTGAAGAATAAGAATCATGGCTTTTGATCAAAAGCCCCTTTTTTCAAAATTTGTTTTTTTTTTTTTCATTACTTGCAAATACCACTCCAAAACACAAAAGATATATACAACTTTGAATGATTGATTATGTCTGATTATAGTGATAACAATAATAACCATATAAATTACAATAATATCGATAATCATCATCATCATCATCATCATATCAATAATGAATCTGTTGTAGGATCTTCTGTAATGTCCATTACTTCTATTGTTGATAGTCCGAGCCCAAAAAGAGTATCTTTTTCAAATACACCTTCATATATTAGCGATGATGGTGATGATGATGATGACGACGACAATGATAGCTTTGTTGATCTAAATAATAATAATAATAATAATAATAAACAAAATAATAATCATCAAAAGAATAATAAATATCATAAAATAGATAGTGACAGTGATCAAGATGATAGTAGTAGTGAAGATGAAGATAATAATATCTATCAGATAGTCGTTAATAATAAAGATACTAGTATAAAAAACAATAGCGATGATGAATCAAAACCATCAACCACAACTACCACTACAACAACAACAGTGTATCAATTAAAGAATCCACAAAAATCAGAGAGCCAAAAGTTTTGGAGATTCATAGGACTCATTCTTCAACTGCTTGGTGTGCTAGCCATTACATTTACAATCTTTCTTGGACTCTTTTTAGATGGCGTCGTTGATTGGAGCTATTGGATATTATTTATACCAGTTTACTTGATGTTGGCATTGGGATTTCTGGCAACCGGGTCAAGATTACTATCTAAACTAGTGTCGTGGGTCATTAGAATCATATGGAGAATATGGTTAATTGGATTCTCATTCTTTGTCGTATTTCTAATACTTTATCTAGAATACTCTTATCTATCGATCCATGCACTTCTCTTACCATTACTCATTACCTTTGCAGTGACACTATTGACTGGTATTGGATCCATCCTCTTTGGTGCATGTTGTAATCAAAAGAAGCCAAAGAGAAAGAGAAAGTATGTTCTCAGTGGTCTACCGCTCCTCTTTTTGGGTCTTGCACTAACACCATCGGGCATTATGATTGGATTAAGGATTATGAATATCCTTTCAATTCGTTATTCCATTTGTTTTATTCCATTATTTGTAGGTGATTGTCTTTTCAGTTGTTTTAGTTTTCTCTTGCTGATCTTTAGTTTTGGTGGCCGAGAGAATGCAACCTTTACCATACCTCAATTGTTTTCCATACTCGTAATATTACTGTGTGACATTACATTTAAAATATTAATAGCTCTCAAATTAGATTCAAACTACGATATTAAATACTTTCAAATATTCATTCCGATCTTAGTTGGTGAGCTATTCCTATTGTTTTGTGGTTTCAATGTCCTAAGAAAACCTTTAAAGACTCAATATCTAGACGATTTTGATGAAAACAGCAATAATAATAATACTAGTAACAGTATAAATTCTGAATCTTCACCACTTTTAAAGAGTGGTAGTAGTACTCCTACTCCTACTCCTACTAACTCTGTTGTTTAAATATTCTCTACAATTAGTAAAATCTCTAATTATACATTTATTCATATTGAATATATTGGTAATAAAAAAAACATTCATGTCTTTATTAATTAGGATTTACTACTACTATGCAACAACACAAATACCCTTTTTTGTATTTTTTTTGATTTTTTTATTGATTTTTTACCGAGCCCAATAATATGATGATGTACTTTAATAAATTTAAAAAAAAAAAAATGAAAAAAGAGAAATGGGTGAGGAAATAGAAAGGAATTAATTCCATAATCGGATGTGTATTCTAAATTTAAATAGAATTGAAATGTTTGGATTTGAATGAAAAAAAAGTTAACAAAAAGATAAATAGAACTAGAGGTCTCGGCTCTTCCATCACAGAATCTTTTCCTTTCAAGTGTTTAAAATCATTAATTTTTTTAAAAAATCCCAAACACTCACATCACAAAGCCGTACAGAAATTTCCTCCCCATTTTTTATGTGCATACACCACCATCTTTCGAATGAAAAAAAAAAAAATCAAAAAAATAGAATAAAAAATTATAAAAATATCGATCAATCACAATGGTAGGATTTACAAAAAAAAAAAAGACGCCTATTTTTTTTTGTTTCATATTTTGACACAATCTTTTTAAAGATATCTCACATCTTACATTTTGTATTGTATATAGATTTCAAAGAGAAAGGAAAAGATATATTATTTTCTCCTTTTTTTTAATTCAATCTAAAGATAATATATATCTATACATTCTATATCATCAACATCGTCATCATTTCTATACCAGAGATAATCTTGAATAAAAAAAAAGAAAAAGAGCTGTGTCAATCCCCATAAACGCTCTCCATCACTTGCGAAATTTCTTTGACCAAAAAGAATCACATATTTCTATAAACTTTTTATGAGACTTACACCTTTTCATTGGTTTATTTCTAATCCCTCTATATACATATAATCTCGGCACCCACATATCAACCCGCTTCTTTTTTTCTTTCACACCAATTTCACCAATCTACATTTTTACAAATTAAAGATTTATTTTTATCATCCATAGATACCCACACCCACACACCCACAACAAACACAGTTTTTATTTACATAGAAATTCATTACTTTATTTTCTCACTCTTTTTAAATCATCACCACCACAACAACAATAGTAGTAATAATAATCTATCTCTATCTAATTCAGAATAACGATCCTAAATTGTGTGTGTGTAAAAATTTTATATCTATATATATATATTTAACATTCATCCATCTACTACTACCTATTCGAGATAAAGACCACACACTTTTATAACACAAATATTATTATTTATTTATTATTTTGCTTTGATTCTCTCTCAAAGTAAAATTTTCACTCTTTCACCAATCACATTTTATATAACATTACCATTATTTGGATACAAGAAAGCATATAGATTCAAATAACTCCACCAATCATTTTTATTTTGTCAAATATTTCTATTTGTTTGTTCCAATAGAAATAATCAATCATTCCCCATTTAACACCTCACTCACCCCAACTCTCACCATTTTTTTAATTTTAATTTTAATTTTTTTTAAAAAATATTTCCCCAACTGCACCACTTGTAAAATAGTATAAATTCATTTCTTTTTTCTATTTCTATATATAAAATATTACTATATTCCTTATACTGCTATTACTTTAAAAATAATATACAACTACTATATAAAGAAAATGGGAAACTATAAATTTACATTTTTCTTTATATTGTTGTTGTCAACTACCCAACTATGTTTATCACAAAGCACATCACAATCATTTTTACAACAAAGTTACTCATCTACAAATAATAACGCCACTATATATAACCCAACACAACCTTTATCTTTTTGTGGAGATCGTTGTCAAATTGGACAAGTATGTAGAAATGCCACTTGTTCTGGATGCTTTGATGATAGTGAATGTCATGCAATCAATGATCAATGGATTTGTGAACAACAACTTTGTGTCCACAAGACATTGTTTCACAATGAAATCAGTTATTGGGATATTATTGGCTTTGTATTGTTGTTTTTAGGCTGTGCCCTCTCATCTGGTGGTGGTGTTGGTGGCGGTGGTATCTATATACCAATATTGATTTTAGTTTCAAAATGGGATCCAAAATCATCGATTCCATTATCCAATTGTTTGGTTGCCGGTTGTTCATTGGCCAATCTTATTCAAAATTTCCCACGTCGTCATCCACATGCCAACAGACATTTGATTGATTTCTCTGTGGCTTTATTGATTGAACCACTCACTCTTGCTGGTACTATTTTTGGTGTTTATCTACATACCTATTTCCCTCCACTCGTCATTCTCTTATTATTAGTGGTCACTCTTGGTTTCACTTCCTATAAAACAATTTCAAAAGGTGTTGATCTCTATAAAAGTGAAATGAAGAAAAAAGATTATCTTTTAGTAAATTCAAGTAAAGAAGAAGATATTAAACCAAAATATAATTGTATGTGTCTATATATTTATTTAACATTCATTTTTACATAAATATATGTTTGTATTAACACCTCTCTTCCAATTCCAATTTAATAGGTTTTAAAGATGCAGACTGGCCAAAAATACTTATGTTGGTAGTAATTTTAGCACTTTCAACAATGTTTTCCATATTTAAAGGTGGTAATTCTGAATATAGTGTAATTAACGTCAAATTATGTTCAGCAGAATATTGGGTATTATCTTTTATTATGATACCATTGATTTTAATTGCATGGGTCATTACATCTAGATATCTCTATAAAAAGAATCAAATTGATAGAATGCAAGGCAATAGAGTTGAAGGTGACATTGAATATACCAAAAAGAATATTGTTATTTTGGGCGCACTTTCAATTGTAGCCGGTACTCTGGCATCCTTGTTGGGTATTGGTGGTGGTATGATTAAAGGTCCTGTTTTATTACAAATGGGTCTTAGTCCTGATATCACTGCTGCCACTTCTAGTTATATGATTGTAAGTGATTGTAACAATAGATATATATCTAATTTTATGATAAAAAAATATTAATATTCAAATATATACACAAATTAGTTATTTACCTCTGCATCATCGGCTGTACAATATATTTTAGTTGGTAAATTAAGATTAGATTACGGAATTATCTATTATATAATTGGTTTTGTTTCATGCTTTTTAGGTACTCAAACATTGATTTGGATTGTAAACAAATACAAGAGAAGATCATTTATCATTTTCTTGATTGGTGCTGTTATTACCGTCAGTACTATTTTACTTGTTATCACTGAAAGTTTAGATTTTATCAAATATAGAAATATTAAATTTGATTCTATATGTACACCTGCCGATTTATCACCTCAAGGTTAAAGGCGTTTATCTTTTTGGTTTGATCAATTGTATTTGCGCTATAGTCAAATTTTTTTTTTCTTTTTTCTTTCTTTTTAATAAAGATATATTTGTTTGTTATAAAGAGATAAATATACAATATGCTTTTATTATTACTATTATTATCTCGTTATTGTTCAGGAGGATAAACTAATAATAATTCTGCATGGCTTGATTTTACTAAATTGGTTAAATATTCAATTATCTAAAAGGAGAGAGAGAAAGAGGGAGATTAATATCATGATATTATTGGCAATTAGTAAAAGATAATAATACATTTGCTTGTGAATTAAACTCTTTTGTTTTTTCTTCAGAGTTGATTAATAAATATTTTAAATTGTTAACTGTGTTGTTGTTGTTGTTGTTGCTGTTATCTGTATTATTATTATTATTGTTGTTATTGTTGTTGTTGTTTGTAGAGGGAATCATATTTTTTAAACAAAACCAGTGCCTAGCATGATATAAATAGAATCTTAAAGTTTGTGTGTTTACAATGATACCATATAGTCGATTAAAATCTATAGAATCTATAGGTTTTCTATTATCAAACCATTGAACTTGGTAATTGTTTCTAGTGAGAGCAGATATAATGACATTTGCATCATAGTTACCTAATCCACTATGTATTTGTATTAGTATCAGTAATGAACATCCTCTTTGTCATAAAGTATAAAAATAACATGAATATGACTATATATATATATAAATATATATATTTACAAGGGATTTTTATGAGGATTAAAGTATTTGTTCGAAGTATCAATATCATAAGCTATAGCGTCTAAATCTTTTTGTTTGAATTTTTCATATTGAAACTAATAAAAGAATGGTGACAAGTTAATAACAATGTCATATTGTGATACTTATATTATTGTATAAATATCTACTAAATTATTTAGAGTATGCAAACCACATAACATTCTCTTTTGCTTTTCAAAGTATACAGGATCACCTTTACTTGACATCTTGTTTGAATTATATAATGAATGTATTACTATCTAGATATTTGCTTTGTGTTTGTTTTTTTTTAATTTATTTATTTATTTATTTATTTATTTTTTTTTATTTTTTTGATTTTATTTTATTGGAATATCATGATAGAAAACAGATCATATGATGATGATATTAATAAAATAGAATGTAGTAATAGTAATAACAATAATAATAGTAATAATAGATTATTTTTTGAAATATATAAAAATGTATTCTTAAAAACAAAGATATTTAAAGAGATTATAAATCTAAATAGATACACATGTTCATACACATATAATAATATCTCAAATTTAGGATGGATCATTAGAAACAATCACTTTACATTGTTAAAAGAAAAGTTAAATAGAAATGAATATATTCAATTTGATTTATTCTCTTTAAAACACATATTCAGTATACAAGATTTTGACTTATTTATGAAATTATTTCAATATTGGAATAACAATCTAAAGGCCTTTCAATTCTATGAAGATGAATTATTTGTCGATGAATTAAATGACTATGATGACAATCAACAACACCACCACCACTCATTATTACAACAAAAGAAATCAACAACAATAGATCAATTAAAAGCATTTCATGATGCAACAGATTCTTTATCTTTAAACAAAAACATCATTCAACATTCACAACATTTTAATATCTATAGTAAAATTGATCAGGTTTTAATTGCAGGTTCATTATATTATGGTACAATTAATAATATGAAATATTTATTTCATCAATATTATGAAATAAACAACAAAAATAGTAGGAGTGATAATAATAATAATAATAATAATAATAATAATAATAATAATAATAATAATAATAATAATAATAATAATAATAATAATAATAATAATAATAATAATAAAAGAAAACTAAAGAAATCAATTGATGAAAAAATATATGAATATCTTGAAAGATTAGTACATCATAAATTACCAAATAGTTCAACAATTATATTTATTTTTCAAGAATTATTTCCAAATTTTAGTCAAAGTATAAAAAAGGAATTAAAAGAATCAGTATTTATAAAGAAAGCTTTACAACATTTTATAAACCATGATGATTTGCCAAATATTCAAATTATATTGGATTTTTCAAAAGAAATTGGACATCAGTTGTTCAACGATTTCAAAGATCCTTTGTATTTAAAAAGTTTTAAAACTATTGAATTTTTTATAAAGAATTCATTAATAGATATAGAATCATTGATATCTTGTACGATTAAAGATTTGGAGACATTACAATATCTAGAGCAAAATTTAAAACAAAACCACTTGGCTACACTAAAAAGCAAAGATAGATTTCCTCCTGATTTTAGGTCAATAAAGGATAATCTTTTACTTCATTTACTTAACAATGACTACTATATCGAACCAAATAGAATTTTAGATTCAAATTCAAATATTTATTCAAATATCCATACTTTTAAAGTGGCTTTTTATAAACTGTATCCTTTATTAAAAGAAGAATCAAAGCTAATGAAAATGGCAACCAAGAATAATCAAAAATCTTTTAATCACAAAAACCTTGTATCACAATTTAACATTATTTTTGGAAAGCCATATACTTCAAATTATGATTTGGTTAGAAAATTTCAAAGTAAAGGTGAACAACAAAAAGTTGGAAATCTTGAAAATAGATTGGAAATCATTGGATTTTTAATAGATGAAAAAGTATCAATCTCTCAAGAAGCTATTAATAATGTAATATCTTGGGGTAGTATTGAAACTTTAGACCATATGTTTGATAGGTTATCGGTAGAGAAAAAGAAAACTATATCATTGGTAACTTTGGATGGAATTCTCAATGCATGTTCTTTTAATCATTTGGGAATGTTAAAATATTTAATTAAATCTAAACCACGAGATTTAAAAATTACACCAATGGCAATAGAGCTTTGTTGTTGGAATGGAAATATAGAAATGGTTCAATATCTCTTACAACATGATCCTTCTTTAGAATCTGGATTAAATTTAAATTATCCTTGTTTGTTTGGTCATTTTCCAATGGTAAAATTTTTAGTTGAAGAAAAGTCTGTGGAAATCACACAAAATAGTTTTATCTTTTCCATTGAATCTTTTCCAGAGATTGCCAAATATTTGTTTAGTAAAAAGCAAACAGAGTCAAAGTTTTCCAAATGGTTTGAATTGGCATGCTATCTGAAATCGACAACATTGATAGACTACATACTCGATTCGATTCAAGAACTAGATCAATATCTCAGTGATAATAATAACAAGGATTTAGATATATGTCTCTATAATGGTGATTGGTATACGACTCAAAGAATAATAGAGAAAAAATATAAATTTCAAAATCAAGGAAAACCATTAAATGTGAGTTGGATCACTCTATCGATAGCATTCTCTAGAAAGAATTATAGATGTATAGAAGTTCTTTTTTCTTCTAGCTCAAACAATTTAATTGTATTTGATCAATATGAATTAAATTTTGATGAAACCTATCTTTCAATTATATTTTATTCAACCAAGTCAAGATGGATAACATGTGAACCTTTGAATCTATATTTACATAGACTATGTGGTCTTTGTCTCTATAGACTAATATCACTTTATCCAATTAGAGATACCATCCTCTATTTAATATATAATATTGATCAACAAACAAAAGCTTTAGTGGCTGCAACAACAGATAATCAAGATTTTCAACAACAGGAACATCTAAGATTTATAAAGAAATTAGTGGCCATTTGTAAATATAGTATTTTATATGCCAATCTTGAATTATTAAAAGTGCTCTATTCAATTCCAATATTTGTTAAAATTATTTCAACCATAGACTTTTTTAAATATTCCATTCAATTTCAAAATCTATTTATCATTGAATCATTGTTGGAAAAGTTTAAAAATCAATTTTTAAATCCTCAAACAAAAATTGAAATACTAGATTTGGCTGATGACTTTTCTCATAATAAGAATCTTTTAAAATTATTAAAATTACATTTAAATAAAAAAGAAAATGTTTAATAATAATAATAAATTTATTTATCTTTTCCTGCTATCTTTATATTTATCATCTCTTTTTCTATTATCTTGGTCTCTACTTTTATCTTGATCTCTGTATTTGCTTCTACTACTACTCTCTTTGTATTCTTTTTTATATTTATCTCTTTCTTTGCTTTTTTCTCTTTTTCTATCACTTTTATATTTAGAATCTCTTTTTCTTTTTTCATGATCACTATCAGAACTGTCATCATCACTACTGCTGCTACTATCATAATATTTGTCTTTTCTTTTTGATTTCTTTTCTCTATATTTATCTCTTTTATTATTATTATTGCTGCTTTTACTTTTATCATCTTTATCTTTATCTTTTTCTCTTTCTCTTTTTCTTTTCTTTTCATTTTCCATTATTAATGATTTAACTTTATCTTTAAAAGAATTTGAATAATTTCCATCTGCTGTTGTTGCTGATGAATACTCATTTTGTTGTTGGTGATTACCATAATCATAATTATTATTTTCATCATAGTTTTGATATTTTAAATCTGTGATGGCATCCAAATATTTCTTTGCATTCCTATCATTTGGATCCAAATTGATTGCAGTTTCAAAATAATGAATAGCTTTATCATAATTACCCAATTTTGCATTTGCAGCACCCAAAGCAACATAACCAGTTTGATGTTTAGGATCAACATTCAATGCTTCTTTATAATATCTAATAGCCTCTTGGAAATTACCTTCTTGTGCACATTTTAATCCCATTTCAATGCTGTTTTTTTAAAAAAAGGAAATAAAGTTAATAACAAAAGATATAAGAATAATAACATATGGATAAACAACAATCATAATATAATAGTACTAATAACATACGATTCCTTTGCCCATATAAAGCTTTGAGTATCTCTAAATTTAGTAATAAACTTTGGTGAATTTATATTATTTATAAACTGTGAAGGATAAGGTATCATAGAATCTAATTGATTAATTCCAAAAGAGGTTGACATTGTGTTAATAGCCCATGGATTATTAAATTGTGGATCATTTTTAATGATATTTATAATATTTGTAAATCCAAGTTGTAAATACAACTCTGCTGGATCAAATTTACCCTATTAAACAAATATACATTAATATATAAATCATGATAAACTAAAGACACTATATATAAAAGACATACTAAAAATTTATACAACTCTAATGATTCATTTCTATATATTTCATTTAGAAATAAAGCATTTAAATCAGAGAAATCAAAACTAACATTGACCACTTGATTACTTTTATCTATAGATAGCACTGTCGCTCTAACATAATCACCTATATCATAGTAATCAATACTAGTACCCATAGTCTTGTTAAAATGTTTGATGTCACAGTGTGCCAAAATTTGATATTGTGATATAGAATCCAATACTCTGGGTATTGTTAATGAATATCCTTTTGTTATTGAATAAACATTTAAAACTTTATAGATATCTATATCTAATCCTAATATTGCATCTTTTGATTTGATGACACCAACTATTAACATTGAATTATATATTGATTCAGTTTGTTGTTGATTTGGTTGATGGTAACCGTTCAATAATAATGAATCTAATTCCTAGAAGAGTATATTAGTAATCTACTAATCAAAAAAATACCAATGTTTTGATATTACATTTAAAATGTCCTCCTTTGATACTTTCAGAGAGTCTTGATATTTCTTTATTTTTATAGCATCACGTATTGTTGGAATATGACTAAATCCCTGAATACATTGATGATCTATAGGTACTAAAAAGATAGACTAAGAGTGTGAGTATTTATCTAGATTCAAAAACTTTTTGATCTATATCATCATCATTACCCTTTGCTTTTATATTTAAAGTCTTTAAAGATTGAATCTTATTTTCTAAAAAAGCACTGCTATTATATTTTATTGTTGCTGCTGTGGTTGCTGTGGTTGTTGTTGTTGTTTCTGAATCTTCATTTATATTACTAGCAGTGCTATCATCATTGTTATTCATATTATCATTAATAAACCTATAGGTTTACGAAAGAGTATTTATATCTTTACAAAAATAATTTAAAAAAAAAAATTCAAAACATATCCTAGGATTTGCAAATATATGAGAAAATCTCCAAATGAAAGCTCCGATTGAAAACATAAGAAACCAAAATAAGAAAGGAAATAATGGTGATCGAAACTATATTATATAGTAGTACTATTATGAATATTAATTTTATCAATAGAGTGCAAAAATGTTAAATTTTTAATCATGATCAGTAATCATGCGATTAAAACTAATAAATTACGACACTGCCCTTCTACTAATACTACTATTAAACTATATTATGTGTTACTTTGTATATATATATAAATAAATAATATTTATTCTTAAACTCTCATCTTTTTCTTTCCTCTAACAGCACCTTCATATTCTACATCATCAAATTCAATAGTTTTCATCATCTTTTCTTTAATTTCTTTTTCTTCTTGTACTTTTCTTTTGGCTTGTCTCTTTTCAGCTCTTTCTTTAAGTTTTTGAGTTTCTAGTCTTTCTTTTTCTAGTTCAAATTCATGATTCTTAACTTTTAATGATTTTCTATTCTTTCTAGCCTATAATATATACAAAGTATATATATATCTTAATTAATAATCTACGTTAACCACTATAATTCAAACTAAATCCTACCATCTCTATCTATTCTTTTTATATTACAAATTTACAATTATAAAAAAAAAGAGAACTTTTTTGTTGGTCAAAGTTTTGATTATTTTCGTTCGGTTTTTTGCAAATTTTAAAAAAAATAAAGAAAATTCAAATAAATTGATTTAATCATTTAAATACAAAGAGATGATAGTAAATCTTTACGACCATTAAATCTATAAATATTTTAGTTTAAACAACTTATCTTATCCATTTATCCATGTATGGTTTATTTTTTTTTTTTTTTTTTTTAATTTATTTTTTTCAAAAAATGAAAATTGCGACCACATGTGTTAAAATTAGATATTGGGAATTATCAATAGAATTACCTAGAGTGTTGTTATTGAAAACTAAATCTATAGACTATAATACTATAAACAACACTTGATTGATTGTCATATCATTCGCAACATAGCATTACACATACACATACATATATATATATAAAAAAAGATGTTTTTCTTGAAAAAGATTTGGGATCCAAATAGTAATAATAGTCCCGTTATTAATCATGATGAAGAAGAACAAAGAGAAAGAGAAGAATTGGGTATAAACCAAGAATTGATTTTGTTTGTAGATAATATCTCAAAGTATCCCGAAACCTTTAAAGATTTTCCATTTCAAACATTAAAAGATCAAAGTAAGTATATATAACAATAACAACATAGGTGTATGTTTTAATCTATGTGTTACTAACATTACATTACCTATTTAGATTTAAAAATGACTAGATTACAGAAAAAACATATAGAAAAGATTCTTGGAATTGTATGTAGCATGATAATGATATTAGAATAATACTATCTATTATACATATTGACACACCACTACGACTATGATGTAATATAGGTAAAACCACTAAATGATCTTAGATATCAACTTTGCCCATCATCGATGAGCGATGAAAAGTTTTGGAAAATTTATTTTACTCATATATCAAAAGTATCAAATGTCAAGTTTAACCAACTTGATCAACAGCAACAATCAAATCAAGCACCCTCTGTTTTAGATGATCTTGAAAGTCAATTTGATAAACTTTCCAGGGCACCTAAAAAACCATTTGATCAAGGTATTGATGAAGAAGAAGATAGTTATTATGCTGTCAATACCTATTTATCAAACTTTTTAAATAATAGCAATAATACAAATACAACGACAACCACCTCAACCACAACTACGATGACTATACCAAACGGTAATCCTTCTTTAGATCTTTTAAAAACTAATAGAAAACTGGAAAAAGAAATTCAGAATAACAACAACAACAACAACAACAACAACAACAACAACAACAACAACAACAACAACAACAACAACAACAACAACAACAACAACAACAACAACGATAATAATAATAGTAATTTTAATAATGATAATAGTTTTACATCAATATCAGCAAAATCTGATAATAACAATATACATTTTAGCAAAAATATAAATAATGATCAAGATACTAGGTTAAATATATAGACATTTTATATATTTAAGGGATAATTAAAGTCGTAGTAATACATTAATAAGAATAACAATAATAATAATAATATTTAAAAGAAATTAAATTAAATAAATAATGAATTTATATCTATATCATTAGATATAAATATTTAACTGTATCCAAAAGTTTATTCACACTGTTGAACAATCATAAATAAAATATGGCTTGAATGAAAACAAAAAAAGTAAATAACAATAAAATAATAAACAACGATAATCTTTCTTTCTCTAATATAATATATATTATTTTAATAATAGTTTATTCTCCAAGAATAAACTTGAAATATTCATAAACAGACCAAACAATGGCAGAACTCATTGAATGGAAAACAATTCTTGGCTTAATACCTCTAAGATAACCAGCGGAACCTTCTTCTCTCCAAATGGTTTTCATGGCATCAACCATACCACGATAATGAGTACCAACAGCAACATCACCTTGAGTTTGAAGTCTAGTCTTTGCAACGTCAAATGGATTTGTAAATGCTGCAGCCATCATACCTGCACCACCACCGGCGACAAGACTATCAAATAATTCATAGGATCGTTCGTCTTTAAGATTCTTTTCAAATGGTGTTATTATCTTTTTCAAACTTTCATAACTTGCAAAATAAACAATATTATAGGGTACACTCATAACAAGTGTAGTGGTATAACCGGAATAAAATCCTCTTAATCCTTCTTTAACCCAAATTCTCTTTGTACAATCGAACAATCCTTTATAATCATTCATTTGTAATTGTAATCTTTGCTTAACAACATCCATTGGACATGCTACTGCTTCACTAACCATCTATAATATAGATATTAATTAATAACCGAGAAAAAATGAAGGAATAAACAAATATACATACAGCAGATATAGCACCAGCAATACCAACTTTTATTGGTTGATGACTAGTATCATTTCCAATAAATTTAAATTTAAATAATTCATATATAGAGTATTGAACGGCGTGTGAGGGTGCAGCACCTGCAGCTACAGCTGTTAAACCCTTAAAGAGTCCGCCAACTCCGTGTCTAGCTATAATTTGTTTTGTAACTGTATATGTAGTATATCCTGTATTACCTGGTTTAACTGGAAGTGCTTGAATATGTGTCTATATATAATTGTATAAATAGATATGTATATTAATATTTAATGGCATGTGGCATTAATAAAGCAACAAGGCAGTACATACTTTGATTGTATCGATTGGATACATTCCGCAATGTTCGGCAAAACCTGCAGCAGCACCAGCAACTAAATGCACATAAAATGAGCCACCTTCATCTCCGTGTCCATGATCATGACCCATCTTTTACTCTATATATGTATATGACGGTGATGTTGATTTACTTTTACCGAATGAAGTATAATAATATGTTGGTTTTTTTTTTTTTTATTTTGCACAAAAATTATGAAAAATAAAAAAAAATCGATCAAAAATATGAATTGAAAAAAAAAGAAAAGATCTTCGTTCGTCAAATTAATTAAATAATCTAATCTTTTTTTTTTTGTAATAATCTTCACACACAATGAATAACAATATTATTTGTATGTATTGGAGGATAAAAGAAAACTAAACAAAAAACAAAACCGAATTTTCTTTTAGTTGATCAAGAAAAAAAAAAAACGACGAGGTGGAGGTGGTGTCCAAATTATGATGTGAGCAACAAAAAAAAAAAAAAAAAATTTTTAAAAACTTTGATTTCCCAATACATTCAATAATTCCCATGTGTCACACATCAGATTATGATCATTATTTGGTGTCTTTGTTATCTCTGCTTAAACTAAAAATATTTATAAATAGAATCCTGGCTAGATTTCTTTTTTGTGTTCCTTTTCTTTTCTTGTCTTTTTTTTTTTTGATGTTATCTCTCAACATTCATCATCACTGATCGCAAAGATTTTCTATATTCTAAATACTTGTAAGACAAACCATTGTAAAGATATATCAGAAAAGAATTACACCTACAGTGAATTATCTTTATAAACACAATGACTGAAAGTGAGAATGTAACGTTTCATGAAAATTTGAAAAAAAAATATGAAAAATAAAAAAAAAAAATTTATTAAAAATGGTGATCATCAATTTTGTCATTTCATAAAAAAAAGTTTTTGTTATATAATAACACAAACACAAATAATTTAATTTAATTTAATATACATATATATATACATATAATAATAAAATGGAGACATTACTTGCATTCATTGTAAACGATGGTGTTTTATGTTTAGCTGATGCTGGTATCACTAGATCAATTGTAAAGATGAAAGAAGATGAAGATAAGATCATGGTGTTGGAAGGCAATAAATTGTTATTATCAGCAGGTGAACCAGGTGATCGTGCTCAATTTTGTGAATATATTGCAAAGAACCTTAAACTATATAATCTTCGTCATGGTTATTCATTGTCTACACCAGCTTGTGCAAATTTTGTTAGAAGTGAATTGGCTGCCTCTATTAGAAGTAATCCATATCAAGTTAATCTTATTTTAGCTGGTTTTGATAATGATACTGGTGCTTCTCTTTTCTTTTTAGATTATTTAGGTTCTTTACAAAAGTTGGACTTTGCTTGTCATGGTTATGCATCTTACTTTCTCTTGGGTCTTTTAGATCGTCATCATAAAACTACTTTATCTGCTGCAGAAGGTGTTGATCTTATGCGTAAATGTGTTGAAGAATTACAAACTCGTTTCCTTGTCAATGGTAAATATGTTTTAAAACATATTTCTAAAGATGGTGTTATGGTTATCCCTTTCAATTAAAATATTTAATATATAAATAATAATAATATTAATAACAACAACAACAACAACAACAACAACAACAATAATCAACATGATATATTATATCCTTTAAATTCATCAAATATAACAACAAAACACCAACAAATTAATAATTAATGATTATTTATTCAACGACTTGGTAGTCTTCAATTTTTATCAACATCAAACATCATTGGGTTCATATCTTTCTAGTCTTACTCTGTACATTAACTTATTTGACTAAAGATTATGTCTTCACATCACACAACTACTACACTACTCTTTTTATCCACAAAACCAATAATAAAAAAACAACAGAAAATTGTAAAATTTATATAAACTCTTTTAAATACATGTAACTTGGGGATATTTCTCATGACAAGAAATTCTTGCATAAAATCCGAGAATTGAAAATTTCTTTGTTTCCAAAGATTAAGAAGATACTATGAATTAGAACCATTGTTTACAAAATATTTTTTTGTTTTAATTGGATGTAGACAATTACAATTCTTGTATCTTGTCCCTCCTTCAATTTTTATGAAATATATTAAAAGATGATGGGTAAATGGAGGTTTTCGTCGAATATGGGGATAGTGGACTCTTGGGGGCAGACATCACTAAGGTGTTTGGGAAGGGTGATATAGGGGAATGGGAGAGAACCCCATGTTTTGAAGAATTGTTGGATGCTGTTTTTTATTTTGGAGGAGTATGGATTGGTCCTTCTATCTGGTGATGGTTGATTTCTTTCCTACGGAGGTAATTGATTTTAGTATTGAGGTTTTTGAGTGCAGCTAGGGTTTTCATTTCTCGCTCGAATAGTTGTGCAGGTGCGAGGGTGAATTTCTCGTATTTCTTCACATTTCTTAACTACCATATGATTTTGAAAGTTGCTCCAATGATTGAGGCCGTTGTGAGGGAATGAGGTAGGAGTTTGAAGATCGTAGGTGACCAGGTTATTGGTGTGATTGTGGTTAGGGTGAGAATTGGGTTGACAATGGGGAGAATATTTGTGGCAAGCCATGGGCTGTTCTTTGGACAGTTGGATAAGGGATGTAGCCGGGTACTTCGGATCTTGTTCGGATCTTCGAGTAAGATGACACTGCATTAGTTAGTGTTGATGGACATGGAGCCTTTTGTTTTAATTAGGATGTAGTTTGTTGTTTACAAAATTTTTTTGTTTTAATTAGGATGTAGACAATTACAATTTTTGTATCTTGTCCCTTCTTCAATTTTTATTATATATATTAAAAGATGACGGGTAAACGGAGTTGTTTACAAAATAAAAAATTTAAATAAAATAAAATCTACCAAGGTATTTTTTTTGTGTTATAAATAA